>JASDQU010739973.1:223324-236193 GCA_032191745.1 Picea mariana
TTCCAGCAAAAATATTTTTTCCGCAAAGATTGCATGTCAATACTTGTCTATTGGGAAGTTGCACTGGTTCACCATACACCCACATTGGATCCAATGCCTTCGACATTTTCTTTAGATGAAAATATTAAACCTATGGCACAAAAAAAAACTAAAATAAACACACGATAATGCAAAGGCTAAATAATAAGAGATAGATGAATTAGAATGATTGAATCTTCCATTCAAAAACAACAAGAAGAGGCACATTGCAAATCCTAGCCTAACTCTAAAAATAAAAAAAAAGAAAGTTCAAATCTTCAAGTTCAAACTTCAAACAAATGAAAGAAAAACATTTTTGATCATACCTAGAAATCTTGATCTCTCTACTGGCGCTAATGGAAGCAATATCCTTGGATTTCTCCTCCTTGGATAGATGCACAATGGTTTTCCTCACACCTCTCTAGCTCTCTCACACTTCACAAGTGAAATAATGAGCAAAAAAAGGCACCCGCGGCCTCTAAAACCCCTCACGCGCTTTTTATTTGCTAAAAAATTTAAGCAGGCCGACATATTCCATCGACTCGTGACACATTGAGAAAATGTCACGAGTTAGTGAATGTGTCACGACACATTGAAAATTTTGGAAGTTTCGCGAAATATTCGGAAGAAAATTTCGGCCAAGTGAAAATGTCGGTGACACATATGAAATTTCCGATATAACGATGATATATTCAACACTGGTATAAATACACATCAAGAGTCTCTCATTCTTACACACATGTTTGTTGAATATCTATCTAGTGAACACTTGATCTATTAGCGAATATGAGGTAGCGAGGATGAGGTAAAGTAAAGGGGATGCTTGTTCCAGGTTGCAACAAGGTATGATGATGCAACAAGGTTGCTACAGGATTAAATGTATGTCTATATGCATGTTTTGAAGGTTATATCTTGGTGATGATCTGCTACATGTTGAAGTATATTTTGGTGATGTTATGGTACATGGTTTATGGGATATCTTTTGGTACATGTTTGGTATATGATTTGGACGCATAACTTGATGAGGTTATGGTACATGCTTGGTGATGTTAGTACATGATGAGACACATCTTGGTGATGCTACGGTTCATGTTTTGATGCATGGTTTGGCACATGGTTGAGACACTTATCTTGATGATGATATGGTGCATTGTTAGAGGCACTTGTTGGTGATCTTGGTACATGTTTTGGTTCATGACTAGAGGCATGTTGTGCTGATGTTGGGCATATGGTTTGAGATATGTTCTTGGTTATCATGACATTAGATGGATGCATTTGTGAGTGGATCTGTTTGGTGATGAAACCATGGTAGTGACAGGTTGATGGTTCAGTATCAATGGCAGTGATTGTGGTAGTGAAAGGTTGGTCTACATTTATATTTTAGGGTGGTAGGATGGGGCAAAGAGAGGGGGTTGAAGCCTCCTTCTGGTTGGTGTCAGAGAATCAAGGAGTTGGAGCTTCATTTAGGTTGGAGCCTGTAAATCAGGGAGTTGTAGCTTCCTTCAGGTTATAGCTGGTAAATCAGGGAGTTGTAGCTTCCTTCAGGTTGTAGCCTATAAATAGGGGGTTGGAGCCTCATTCCAGTTCGATTTGGAGAACTTGGAAGTTGGTGCTTCCTATGAATGTAATATTGACATGTAAGAAAAGCGTTATGTGGTTTTCTCCCATTTTTGTTTCCACGTAAATTTTGATGTATTGTGTTTCTGTGATTTTTTACTGTGCATTATTGATACGTTGGGGATGTTAATGATAAATTGTTGAACACCGCTAATAAAGTTAAATATTATATATTGTGGTTAAAAGTGGTATAAAGTGTTCATAATGATTCACCCCCCCTCTCAGTATTCCAATAGAGTCATCATGAGCCCCCCCATAATTGCAACATCCTGAAGCCCAAGCATCATACGAAGTTTGATAAATCTAGCTTTAGATAAAGACTTAGTGAAGATATAAACAACATGCTTCATCTTACTGTGGGAAATAGGTTGTTCAACAACCTATATGGTACTCTGATTATCATAATAGATGGTATTCGAGGTCTGAACAGGAAGGCCAAGTTCACCCAAAAGTTGGCGGATCTAAACTACCTATGTACCTCCATGAATGACAGCATGATATTCTTCTTTTGTAGTCAATAAGGAGACTACCTTATATTTCTTGCATGACCACACCAACGGGCTAGTGCCGAAATGAATCAAAGTGTCTCCATTGGTATGGAGTACATACAAGATGTGGTCAGATTCACAATGTTTGAAACCAAGTCGAAGAAAGAAATCGTTGATCTTAGCATAATAAGCTCAGGGAGCTTTCTTCAATCCATAAAGAGACTTCTTGAGTCAACAAACCAAATTGGAATCTATAACAAAACTAGGTGGTTGTTCCATGAAAATTTCTTCAGATAGGTCTCCATGAAGAAAAACACTTTTCACATCCATTTGATAGATTTTCCATCCAAAATAAGCAACGAGGGAAAGAATCAACCAAATATAGTTCATCTTTGTAACAAGGGAAAAGGTTTAAGTGTAGTCTCTACCTTCTTGTTGAGAAAATCCTTCTGCAACCAAGCAACATTTGTGTCTCTCAACAACAGCTTCAGAGGTAAATTTGGTCTTGTAGACCCATCAACACTTTACAACATTCTTTCCTTGCGGTCATCCCTAGGCATCCAAATGCGAAACATGATCAGAATTTTCAAGTACGTGAGTCATTAATGTAATGTTGGCATGTTGCTTTTGACTTTGAGTCTATCATCTGGAGGAAATATCACTAACATCATGTCCAACAACTTCAATTCTCTTGGTAGCTCATCTGGGTAGGCAAGAAAGAGGTGAATTGTTGGTAACTGCAAAAGGTTGATCAAAAGTCAGAACAATTTCAATCGATGGAGATGGTGGACCAGTTGAAAAAGAGATCAATAGACTAATTGACTCAGAGGTCAATGGTCTAGTCGAAACATAAAAAAAAATTCGATTGTACAGTCGAAGGACTAAAAAATGGAACATGAGAACTAGAGTCAAAAACAACACCAAAGTGATCATCTTGTAGCAATCTAGAGGAGGCATTCAACAAATTGATGATGCTAGAAGAATTCTCATCAAACCATACATTTCGTCTGATAATGCTTTTCTGTTTGACAGGATCAAACAGTCGATAGGCCTTAGACTCTTTAGAGTATCCCATCATGATGCAAGCATGACTCTTTGCATCCAACTTCTTTCTGCAATCATCAAAAATATGAGTCGAGGCAACACATCCAAACACACAGAGGTGGATGACTAAAGGCTTCTTTCCACACCATCATTTGACTGGAGTTACTAAATGAACATCTCAAGTCGAGATGTGATTGAGCATAATATTTTTTTTCTTAATACCAGAAGCGAAAGGGAAGATCTTTGGCTTGCAAAAGACATCTAGCCATTTCAACTAACGTTCGATTCTTGCATTCTGTGACACCATTCTGTTAAGGTCTGTGAGGAACCGACCACTACCAGTAAATATGAGATCGAACCAGGTATTATTCAAAAGGTCGATTTACATACTCACCACCATTGTTCGATCTTGGGCACTTGATGGTTCAACCACATTGATTTTCAGTGAAGTCTCTAGACTCTTTGAAATTTTCAAAGAAAAGATTATTATTCTTCAAAACATAGACCCAAGTGAAATGAGATACATCATCAATGAAAGTCAAGATATACCTTGCACATGCTAGGGAAGGTAGATTGATGCAATAAACATCACTGTGAACTAGATCTAGGAGGTTTTTTTCTCGTCATGCTTTGCCAGAGTCAAAGGGTTCCTGATGATGCTTTAAAAGCACATACCTTTCATAGACTCCTTAAGGGGGAAACACTCTAGGTAGACCACAACCATGTTCTGAATTTCCATTGACTGTAGGCTTCAAAAATTCAAGTGTCTGAGTCGTTCATGCCAAGTTTGACTGCAGTCATCAATGGGATCAACAAGGGAAGTTAGTTCGGTGTTGGATCAAGTCGTGTCATAGAATTTATAAAAATTGTCCTTTGGGTCAAGAAACCCTTTGACGAAAATTGATTGACCTTTCTTCAAATCTCGAATAATGAACTGATATGGCCAAATTTCTACAATCTTACCAATCTGTGCTAACTAAGCAATAGACAATAGATTGGCACTAATATTTGGCACATGATAAACATCAACAATTTTCCCATGTTGAGAGGAGACATTACCCTGACCAACAATGTCGAGAAAAAAATCATCGACAACATAAATCTTCCTCTCCTCGGCTTCATTCAAGGATGTGAACAAGGAATCATCCTTATCCATATGTTGAGTGCACTTAGAGTTGACTACCCATTCGTTCTATGTAGAATGAGACAACAAGGCTTAAGAATTTTCAACTTGGAAGGTGAAATTATCACTAGGTCGGAAAGTAACAAACATGTCTCCTTGAAGGTGTTTAATATTCTCCTCTAAATCATCTCTCTTCTTGTAGCAGACCTTCTCCACATGTCTAGTCTTTCCACAGTACTGACATGTCTTCTTCTTTCAACTTTGACTAGGTGCATTTGTTTTCCCTTTAGTTTTTTGGTTGAGGCATCTAGGTCTCTATGTAGTGGTATCAAATGGTCCTCTTTCCCTATGATTCGACTTTCCCTTTCCCTTTAGCAAGTGGGATTGATGTTTACCACCAATATTTCCTTCTTCAAGCAATATGTGTTGATGAGTGATCAAAATATAATAAAAAGATTCAAAGGTGTAATCCTTACCATCTTCCTTTCGTGTGCCAGTTGGTGTAGAAAGTCAAAACAAACATGTCGAATGGTGTTCTCAAATTCATCAGGACCAACTTGATGAGTTGTTTTTCTTTATTATGATAATTCTTTCCACATTCACCCAATTGCAACTGGAGTTCCTTTACACTTGCAAGTTAGTCCTCTATTATGTCAAAAGAATGAGGATCGAGAGAGATCAAGTGTTTCTCCAACTGCATGATGTGACTTTCATTGAATCTGTCGAACAACGACTTCATCTTCTTCCAAACTTGATGAGGGAAGTCGACTCCACTTATGTTAAAACAAATCTCCCGTGATATATAGTTCATGATGACCCCCAAAACCTCATTCTTCTTGCCATCAACAATAAACTTTGCCTAATCTTCTGTTGGATCTATAATTGTAGCCTTCATATATTCCCACAGTCCTTTATTCTTCAATAGGGTTTCCTTGTTTGGTGCTTATACTACATAATTTGATTTGTTCAGAATTACAAGATTAATCTTCGAAGCCATCTTCGTTATCTAAACTGAACATTTTTGTTTCAACGAGTTCCAATCAACAAACCACCAACCCAGTGTCAATCACCCGACAGATCAAACTCAACAAGGTTTGCGAATAACAGGTGAGGTTTCAAACCATAGAATCTGATACCATATTGGGGATTGGGCAGAACTTGATACGAAAAAAACAAACAGTATTGCAGATAATCAAGGAGGAAAATAGATTTTGAAGACAAAAAGGGTGGTGTCTAAAGACACCGTTACAACAATTAAGCACAACGCACTGTGATCAAAACATCATAGTACATATTGGACATCTCGTGCACAACAAATATATCACTCGATTGCTTGATCTGCTTGTTGATAATGACCCATTGGGTCTGCTATTTATAGCTTCAATATCTAACACTTTCCTTGTAATCGAGAAGATCTTGTCCACATATAACCACGTTGTCTAGTCGGATTGACAAGGATGTTCGACCCGTCTATCCATGCATCCAAATCTTAGTCGATTACTCGGTTGGTTTATCCATCGACCCACTCTCTTCGACTGCTGGTTGATTTTTCGACCGACCAATAGAATTATCGACTAGTCTCCCCACTATTATAGATACCTTGTCAATCGCCCGATTGATTGTTTCCAGATGTAGGTCGACCACCCGATCGATTGATTCTAGGAGAAGTGTGATGAACTATCAGGGCTTGATATTCCAACATCTCATAGTGCTTGTCATGCATGTACTTATATCCTTGTTGTGATTCATGCCACTATTCATAGACCTACTAACCTAAATATTATATCCTTTCAACATCACAATTGGGATCCTTTATCGTTTCATGATTTGCTAGGAAATTGTCCCTCTCGCCTTTATCAAAAAAGAGATCAAATGTAGTTTGTGGCAAGAACACTAAACAAGCATCGAATGGAGAGTATTTAGTAGCGATATGAATTGCTTTATTATATCATTTCGAATAAAGGAAATAATTTTATGCCATGTCCACATAATTTTATTCTAACCTCCTAATAGTTAAACTAGGGTTTGGTTTACAATCTCTATTTCACCATGAGTCATTGGATGCTTTGTTTGATTTGGTATCCATCATACTCCACAAGGTTTTTTGAAAGTTTGACAAAAATTTGTTGTCCTTGTTTGAAATAGCAAACCGTGTTATTCGAAACTGTATCCATGAATGGTTGAGAAATAACTTGCTACTTTAGCTCCATTTGTTGTCTTCTTTTAGGGGATTAATAATGCCATATTAATTGTTGAATCCAATTGCTATGATAATGAGATAGTCATAACCTTGCCTAGTTTGGGGGAATCCTCCAAGGAAATTCATAGAGATGCTTTACTAAGGCTTGTTAGGCACAGGAGGAGATGTATACAATGCAATTTTGTTTTGGCAGGATTTAAAGTACTGTATTCATTCATAAAATGTATGTTTCTAGATTCAAGGTGTGTTTCCACACTCTAGAATGTCTTGAAATTTTTGAAGCATGGGGCTTCTCTCATAAGAAGAAATCCAGTGTTTGTAGATTTGAGTATACACAACATATCATTCTCGAAGAAACTTATTTCTTTGAGAGTCATCTATGATTCAATTCCCCTTTCTTGATTACTGAGATAACAGTGCTTAAAACTTCGTCATGATCCTAAAACTATTTTAACTCCTCATGTGGGAGTGGTTGCGATTGCATAAAAACTATTAAGGATGAAAAATTTACCAAAAGTGGCCTAGATAACATGTTCACAATATAATTGGTGATTCCCTTCTAATAATTTATTAGCAAATTGAATTGTTGCATTTAAGAGATGCACTGGATGTGTTTTAACCTGCTACAACTTGGTCATAGTTTGCAAGAATTTTAGAGGATTACAATATGTGTGGATCATTATCTTTGTTATTAGTATGTAAAGTATCCAATGTTTAACTTCTTGGTGGAGCATATACATCTTTGTATCATATGTAGGATAAAAAATACATACGCGTATGCCAAGTTCCATCATTCTTAATGTACTAGAATGATTGGTTATCCACATGGTCAACAACTTGGTCTTATCATTCCTTAATCCTCATAGAACTTGAATTTTCCATTTTATCTCTTCATTCTCTTTAGCTAAAGTATGTTACAACCCAATGTTGGGAAACTATATTTCATGCTAAATTTCTCTTTTTAGAGGCAACCCTTTGGGTTTTCAAAAAATGACCTCATAGTTCTATCAAAAATTTGTCCATCTTTGCTTCTTTCTCTCTCAAACAAATTGTCCCTTCCCACTTTTGGTATTTTGGCCTCAACATGCTATCACTTATCAATTCCATAGATTGATTGTGTGATATAAAGGGGATTTTCTCCTTACCTCTATATGCATTGATTAGATAAAGTTTTCCCTCTTGAATCCATTTGATACTTGTTTTATCTTCTCAAGAATATGACATATTTTCCCATAAATATGGGCTACCAAATACCACTTCAAAAACATTACAAGGAACCACATCACATCCCAACGCATCAATGTAATAGGATGAAATGGAAAAATTGAATTTGCATTGGCGAGGAACTTGCAATTCTACATCCATTTGCAACCATCCTAATGGTTAAGGATCGATATGTTGATAAGTTTGTAATCCCACTTTCTTAACCAATGCCTCAGAAAGTTTTAAGTTTTAATCCTATGCAAGTGTAGAATGCATACAAATTCTTAAGCAAAATACAAATAACAATAATCTCACACACATAGTACATAAAAATTTACCTGTAAATATCTAAACGGGAAAACTAGCCTAATATAAAGTTGCACCTCTATCTTCTTCCTTGTATTAACTTTATCTCTCAACAATACAATATTTAGGTATTTTGCAGCATCCAAAACCCTAATTTATTAGCCTAAATAAAAAAAACCTAATTCTTTAAACATTATTTTTATTTTTATTTATTTTAAAATAAAATAAAAATAATATTTAAGTAATTATTCATAAAAGTAAAGTGTCATTTACCATATAAAATAATAATAATACTATACTATAATCATTAAATATAAATATAATGATTAAATATTAGAAAATGATATCAATGCACATTTTTACTATAACTTTGCATGGAGGAATTCATAAGAGAATATATAATATAAATATAATGATTAAATATTAGAAAATGATATCAATGCACATTTTTACTATAACTTTGAATGAAGGAATTCATAAGAGAGTATACTCATAAATATTTGTATTGCCTCGTAGTTCAGGAGAGTATACTTATAAATGTTTGTATTGCCTTCCAGTTTAAGAGAGTATACTTATAAATATTTGTATTCCTTTCTAGTTCAAGAGAGTATACTCATAAATGTTTGTATTGCCTTCCAGTTCAAGAGAGTATACTCATAAATATTTGTATTGCCTTCCAGTTTAAGAGTAAAGATCTTAAAAGGATAAAACAACAATTTGAAGATACTAGTCAGAATTTGAGGTAAAAGATATGAACTATTCCTAAATTCATATGTTGTTTTCATTCACTTGGAATAATTTGTTATAATGTGTGGGAATAGTTGGTTATAATGTGTGAGTGATTATTTTTAGAAAAATGCATGGGAAGGAACTTGAAGGGTTATCTTTAAAAGACTTGCAACAACTAGAAGAACAACTTGAAATGGGATTGAGAAGCATTCAATCACAAAAGGTATATTGCATGTTTATAAAGTTTTATTCTTGTTTAAAAAACATCAATTATTTAGTAGGTTTTTATAATAATGATAATGATCATCACAAATGTTATCTTTTGTGGTTTTTTTAAGGTCGGGCATCGTGTTAAGGAGATAAAAGAGCTTCAACAAAAGGTAACAAACTCTATATAACTTTACGATATTTATCATTAAGTTTTTTAGATCTTACTTTAATTTCTAATTTATTTATTGATAATAAAAAATAATATCTCATCATCTATATTTTATTGTTTTAAGACTGAAGTTGTTAAATCTTACTTTAATTTTTAATTTATTTATTGGTAATAAAAAATAATATCTCATCATCTATATTTTATTGTTTTAAGGCTGAAGTTGTTAATTTCTCAAGTATCATGTTAAAATGTTTAATTGCTCTATTATCATGTTAAAAGGTTTAAAACTTTAATGTCACGTGACTTTTTGGGTAATGAATTATTTAAACATGAATAATTTTTATAATAATAAAACATACCCTCAATTTAAATACATGAACTTAATTACTCATTATCAATATTTTTTTCCTTTCTATTAGAGCGTCATACATCCGATTTCTTATGATTTTAAGACATGACTTGAATTACTCACTGATAAAATTCACACTTCATCAACATTTCTTCTATTCTATCACAACCTAAAATTTAAAACATCTCAATGTTTTATGGTATGTTTGAAAGAAAATTAGCCACTAATTAAATGTCATGTTTGGGTAATGTATTCGTATGTGTTTGAGTGAAGTTTTTCGTTGATTACAGCTCGACCAAATCTATATATATTTGGCCTTCTATTGCTTTGCATATTTTAGCTATGAAAAGTATTCAACTTTCAGTTTTCCCGTTTAAGTTTCAATTTATGGTTAGGTCATTATTTTCTAAAATTTTATATAGCCATAATTGTGTTAGGGATTTATGGTTATGTTTTTTCTTTTCAAAATATTTATATCTAGTTCTAATTCTCTCGACTAGTTTTTATGAGTTTTTCAGTATCATTTTCATTTAAATATTTTTTTTGGGATGTTTTACTATAGTATTATTATATGTGGGATGTTTTACTACATTACTATTATATGTACTTTTATAAGTTATTAATTTTTTTACTATATTCAACATTTCTTTTTCTTTTTAAGAAAATTCATTTTTTTCGAGTTATAAGTGTTTTTCTAAATTGCTCTAGGTAATATGGATAGATTAGGTAATATGGATAGATTATGTTTGTTTTCTTTATTGATCATGTTGAAGGTAGAGACATAGCCATAACCCTAATCTCCCTAATTTAAGTGGAAGTCCTTATCTAATATGGGATAGAGTTGAAAAACTATGTTATTTGTATATTATTTGATTTAAAAGGCTATGTCATAGGCCTAGCCAACATATATTCAGTGAATGATGTTGGCAATAGGTTGATGTTATGGCATAAATTGGACGAAGAGATTTCATAGGGTTCTAGTTATCTTGTGGTGACTTCGACAATAACGAGACACAAGAAGACAAGGAGGGCCTTTTATCTACTCATACCTCCCCTAGGGAGTAAATTCCCTAGAACAACCTTAAGGTTGGATTTGATCTTTATGACCCTAATATTTGTTGTCACAAAGAGTCAATTGAATATTGGTTATATCTATGTTATTTGAAAAACAAGCCAATCTCAATCCAACTAACTTTCTCCATGAGAGTTCCTCTCCTTTTATAATTTGAAGAGGATAAGGTGAGGAGGTTAGGATGATCGCACTAAATCATGAAAGTGAGTAAGATTCAAACCATTCGGAAGCCACCTCACCATAGAAGCTTCTCCTTCTAGAATCATCAAGAAGACACTCGTTTTTCCCATGTACGAAGGCCGTCGCACCCTAGCTATAGTGTAGCCTGTGGAAACTCCGCAACCTAGCTATAGTGCAACCTATGGAAATCAGGCATTTCCGCACCCTTTGTATATAGTAGCTTACAGAAATCCTCCTTAATAGGGTTTTTACAAAGGAAAATACAACTTCTTCTCTCAGGGAAATTTCTTCTCCCTTCTTTCTTTAGGAATTCAAGCCATTGACCCTTCTAAAGGAAACATATAGGTTTACATCATTAACGGTCATAAGGGTGACGAAAATAATGTGTAACACCCTTAGGGGGTACAGGCGACCTGGCCTCATCTCTATCCAAATGGCCAATCAAGGCCTTTGACATCCTCTGAAAGGACCTCATCAATCAAACCACATCCCCCACAACAATTTGTTCCTATCCAATGACTTGTTCTTCTCCTTGGGGGTTAGTCCCCTCTGGCGTGGATGCTACTAGAGGCGTCGCACCTCCTCCCTTAGCACCACGTCGTCTGCCTCTGCGACGTCCTATAGCCATGATTACCTGCATGGACAATTCAATTTAATTAGTGATAAATTATTAATCAAGTGTTTATACAGTGGAAGGCGTAATGATCCCAAGTCGCGGGGTTGAACCCGCTCTGATACCATATGTAAAGACCCCTTTGTTATGTCTAGAAAAGTGAAGCATAAAAGGTAATTTTTTTTTTTGCAATAGGAATTTAACATCAACACATGATCACAACAATGCCTAATCAACAACATCATAAGTAAAAGTAATACCAGCTACTCATCATGGAAAACACTTACGATGCATTCGATGCATCAACAAAGGATAACGACACATAAACATAAATAGTGTAGAAGATTAGCACATCATAATTATCTTGAACAATTTACAACAAAATTCAATCAGATAATGAATATAAAATGACTACCCCCCCAACCTACCCTGCAAGGTTAGGACCTCCAGAACACATAAGCAATGCTCAAGCATAGGTTCCAATTGATTTTAACCATTTAAGGTCTTAGGGCTGGTGACTATTCTGAGGAACAAGGACGTGTCTACATCCCACTAGCACAATCAAGTCAGAAAAAAGTAGATCAATCATTCAGTCCTAAACATCAATTATTCATGGTGCAAGGGTAATCATCAACTTTATCAATGGTACATCAACATTCATTCTATGGCAGACGAGAAATAAAATTCTATAACAATCATTCATCAACATTAAATATTCAATGCACGCGATAATTCTAACTTCTAAACCATCATTCATCAACATAAAATATTCATTGCGCAAGAGTAAACCAACTACATAACTCATCATGTCAGCATTAATTTTTAGACACAAGATCAAGCAAATCATAACCGATCATACCTCAACACTTAACACAAGGCACAAAGAATCTAAACCTCCAAACATTTATTCATTAAAATTATCCCAAGGCGCGAGGAAATCTAAACACTTAATCATCTATACATCAATGTTATCCCATAGTGCAAGAAATCTAATTACTTAACCATAAGAATATTCCATGATGCAAGGTAATCATGGATTTTATTTTCAAGGCGCGAGAAATCCATTCTTTTCGCCCTCAAGCACCACATTAAATTTTATGGCGCGACTACTTCTAGTATAAACATACATCATTTAAAGCACGCGATTAGCCAATTATGAAACATTCCATCAAGATTCCAAATACAAATGACTTAATCAATTTAAATTCATGGCTCAAGTATAATCATCAATCCTTCAACCATCAATTTTATCATTATCCAATAAAATAATATAACTTTAAGCTCAAACAATAATCCAAAATTCGATCATAGGGTCGAGTGAGGAAATGCATAAGAACAATAAACACCATGAGAGCCCCAAGTGCCCCCTTGATATAGATAATAGTTTCTTCTAATCCTCATTAGTAATTTCCGATTCAGGTTTATAATATCCACATTAATATCAGGTGATCAAACCTGTAACCAAATAAACTTAAGTGTAGTTCAATTATAGTTTACATAAGTAAGAGTTTTTAGGAATACCTAAGAAATCAATATCCATTACAATCC
>JASDQU010739973.1:242768-252794 GCA_032191745.1 Picea mariana
CAATTACAGATCAAATTCATCATTTCCTTTGTCAATAAGGCCACAATCATCACCAAGTAAAATTGGTGATGACTGGTCTTGATCATTGTGAATAACGTGAGCCAACATATCCAAATTTAGTTGAGCTTCAAAATTTCTCAATTGTTCCTGGGCTAAGGCTAATTGTTCATACAACCTTATGTTTTTCCTCCTTAGTATTTTATTTAACCGTATCAACTTTTGATTATATTTCTCACTTTTTTCAATATGAGACAGAGTATGAAAATTACCAATCAAAGGAATTCTCTAGTTCCTTGAATTTTATTCCTTGAGTGGTTCGATTATCTCCATAATGTCTGCCTTGACAGGTTCTGGCTTATTTGGGGAATCTCTATGTAACTGTCCACCATCATCTTCTCGAATATCATCGAAACCGACTTCTTGAGAGTTCTCCACATTAATTTCAGGGTGGAACTCTATTTCTTCATGAATTTCAATAAGGGTTTTGCTTCTTTCCCTGGTTGTAACAGACCATGTTCTTCTGCATGTGGAAGTCTCGGATACCTGCATTTTCCATTTAGTATTCACCAGAATAGATATTCATTCTTCCTAGATATCCAGAAAAGAAGAAGTTCCAATACCCAGAAAATTATCCCAAGTTTTTTTTTTTTGCATTAACATATTGACCACCAGTGGTTTGATCAACCCATAGTGGGTTAAGCTAATCTATGGGTTTATATTCCTTTGGACCTTCGTACCCATTAGTAGGAGAGAATGAAGAAGGAAATAAGGAATATTTATATGCTTTTGGTGACAAAGATGATTCAATAGCCTGAAATGGTATCCGAAGAGAAAATCAAACATGCTTTCATATGTTAGATACTTCTAAATGCACAAGACCACATAGTGACATGGTGAAGAGAAGTTCGTTCAACCCATTTTTACGTGCTCTTGAAGGTCTCATTTCCCAATAGAAACTCATTACAGACCATATCAGTTACATTTATGGGTTCAAACCAATATTCTCCCATCAATGGAAGTCTAGTTAAACATGCAACGATTTATGTGGTGACTAGAATTGGAAACTCTCGCACCTTTGCAGTTTTTCCACAAAGAGTATGAGACAATTATACTACAATATCCTTGTCAAACCCCTGTAACTTGTCAAAATATGTCATCCACCCTATGTCCATAAATATATTTAATACTTATGGGTCCTTCCTTATGATATTTGTAGCTTGAGGCTCACTTCAGACAACTGTGCCCCCCATAGTGAAGTTCGGTAGTAGAAAAAACAACTCTAGGGACTGAGAGATTAACATAATTCAAATGGATGGAAATAATGGAATTTTGATTATTAAAACTAGATATGGCAAAGTTGTCTGAGCTATAATGAAATTATGGGGGAATGTTAGCATGAATACAAAAACACGTGGGGGAGATAGGTATCAATATTTAGAGAGCATGTACTTGATTTGTAGCCATCATACTTTGAGTGAGGGTACAGTTGGAAAAGACGTACTTATCATAGAAAGGTATGCATGTGTACCCCCCCCAGTTGAAGGAGTAGTCAAACTGCGGGCGAATAAGAAAATCCAAACCGAAACAATTGTACATTCTAAATTTATTGATAAATAAGTGAAAAATACATACATGTACCTACTAGAAAGTTAGGTAGTCGAGTGTATTACATGGCAGGAGGTGTGTAACATGTTGGAGTATTTGATGCGTAACACGAGGTGATGTGGAACGATTGACATGATCAGTAGCAGGAGAAACATTGAGAGCATGAACATCATCGACAACACAAATAGGATCAGTAGCATGAACATCATCAGTAACATGAATAAGAATCTAAGGCATGAGCTATAGAAAAGGATACAAGTTACTATGGAGAATCATGGAGGAGCTATGGAAACAAACTGAAATATACATGTTATACGATTGTAGCAGAGAGGTGGTGTAGATGCAAAATATATGCATCATGTATAACTTGGTAATGTTCAATAGTCCTTTCGTTGCCCCACTTCCCCTCCATGGTTCCACCAACAGGCTGGATAGGAAGTCTTAGAGCCCTGCAACTAATTTCTAGCGCACCAGGGAACAATTTCCTAGCAAAAATATGACCTAGAGAGAATGCTCAAAGGCGGGTTGTCAGGCCCATGAGTGTTATCCGGCTAATTGCTAAGTACAGACACAAATCCCCCTAGCTTCACTATGAAACTAGAACAAAAAAAGACAGTACACTACTCTTTCCTTAGATTTCAATTATCAAATGAGAAATGGATCTTAGAACATACCTTTTAAATATCGAAGATATGTTTTCACCAATGCAATCCAAGCTTCGTTGCGAGGCTTATGGAGAAATATCTGCAAATAAAAACAAGCCAACGAAGACAAGAATAATATATTCTATTTTATATGAAACTATGTACGAATTCAAGACCAAAAATGCCAAAAACCATGCAATTTCGCTACTTCAAATGCAAGGATGCCCCCAATCTAATATAAAGCAAGAAATCCATTTTTTTTGTTTCAAAGATAGCTAAAAGCAATAGCAAATCTCTATAAAACAAAACAACCCAAACAAATTTCTCTTTTAACGTGAACTATTCAATAAAAGAAAAAGAATTTCTTTCACTAAACAATTCTAAAGAAAAAACAATGCTTTGTGACTGAAAGACACTCAAAGGAAGAGATCAAATCTTTCAAAAGAAAACAAAGCAAAAATAAGGCAAAGATGGCAGAAATCAAATTCAAATTTTTTCAAGCAGACTGTAATAAGACCCAACAAACTACCCCAGAACCACATCATAGATCTGGGCAGGGAAAACCACCAAAAACAATTTTTTTCACAATCTCCGCAGGCTGGAAAACTAGCACAGTGCGGAAATACTTGATCGTCGCGGGACAAAAATAGGTAGGGTGTGGAGTTTTCACACTGGTCTAAATAGGTAGGGTGCAGAAATCCTAAGTCGTTGCACTGTTCCTCAAAGTAGGGTGCGAAAATCAAACAAAAATGGAAAAAATAAAAAAATTAAGAAGGTTTTCCAGTGAAGTTTAACAGTCAGAGAGTCAAGATGGATCTCCCAGTGACTCAGAAAACACAAACCAAGAAATCAAAGCAAGAAAGCAATACAAACTAGGAAAACAATCCATTCCCCAGTGAAGTCGCCAATTTTGTTATCGGGCTAATTGTTAAGTGCGGACACAAATCAATCCCCCTAGCTTCACTACGAAACTAGAACAAAACAAGACAGTACACTACTCTTTCCTTAGATTTCAATTATCAAATGAGAAATGGATCTTAGAACATAACTTTTAAATATTGAAGATCTGTTTTCACCAATGCAATCCAAGCTCCGTCGCGAGGCTTATGGAGAAATATCTGCAAATAAACACAAGCCAACGAAGACAAGAATAACAGAGTCTAGTTGATATGAAACTATGTACATGATCAAAGAATCATACAATATGAACAAATAACATTCATATAGGAAAGAAAAGTATATTTGTATTAAATAATGTGAAAGAAATATACAACCAAATGTCTTGATGTCGTCAGGTTCCTTCCAATAGTTCCTTGCTTCCCACACACTTCTTGCTCCAAGGATTTTGAAACCATGGATTTGATAGCTACTCACAATCTATCTTGACAAAGCAAAGCTCAAAGCCACTCTAACCAAGCTAACAATTTCAAGCCAAAACAACTAACTTTCTCCATGAGAGCTCCTCTCCTTTTATAAGCTGAAGAGGATAAGGTGAGGAGGTTAGGATGATCCCACTAAATTATGAAAGCGATTAAGATCCAAACCATTTGGAGGCCACCTAACCATAGAAGCTTCTCCTTCTAGAAGCATCGAGAAGACGCTCATTTTTCCCATGTACAGGAATTTTCGCACCCTGGCTATAGTGCAGCCTACGGAAATCAAGCATTTCTGCACGCTAGCTATAGTGCAGCATGCGGAAACTCTGCAGCCTAGCTATGGAGCAGTCTACGGAAATCAAGCATTTTCGCACCCTATGTATAGAGCAGCCTGTGGAAATCTTCCTTAATGGGGTTTTTACAAAGGAAAATACCACTTCTTCTCTTAGTAAAAGTTCTTCTCCCTTCTTTCTTCAGGAATTCAGGCCACTGACCCTTCTGAAGGAAACATATAGGTTTACATCATTAACGGTCATAAGGGTGACGAAAATAATGTGTAATAATAAGCATTCTCTCTAGGTGAGAGCTGTGTTGGGAAATTATTCCCTGGTGTGTTAGGAATTAGTTGCAAGGCTCTGAGACTTCATGTCCAGCCTATTGTTGGAACCCTAGAAGGGAAGTGGGGCAGTCAAAGTATTGTTGATCAAAGAAGGGGCACACTTCCTTGGGTGTAACAGGCATGTGGGGAATGAGAGACTGTAGACTATTTGCAGTAGTGAGCACCTTGAAATGAACATTCATGTTAATTATCATACCTTAGCCTTACATTAGGAACCCTTTTTCCCTAGTGGGGTTAAGCCCCAGCTTAGGGGTGACATGTTGTTGAAAGTATATGGGAAACAAGGTCTATGGTTGGGAGGAACATATGAGTTATGCACGCAGTTGGTGACCTTTCATAAAAGATAAGTGTCTTTATGTGTTTGTCTCATTTATTGTATGCTTAATTATCCATGTTTAATATGGGTTTAATTCTTGTATGTTGTTGCATATAAGTATTTGTTGTTATTATGTATAATGTTGCTTGCACATGTAAGTGTGGTGTTGATATTTAGTGTTTTAAGTTGTGCATGAGTATGATAGTTGTTATTAGTTTCTTGTTAAGTTAACCTTATGATAATGGTCATGAGTCTCTGAGGCGAAGTTAGAATGGTCGTGTGCGCGGGGAAATACTTTCTATGCACAAGAGGCTAGATTCGCTTATGCACACAAGAAAGCAGTTTTCACAAAGAAGGAAAAAAGAATTGGCGTTTGACGCCAGCATGGTTGCGCGCACAGTAGTGAACGCATGTTCAAAGTGGCTTACATGCACAATAAAGTTGTGTGCTCGATATGTTTGTACACAAAATTGTTTTGAGTTACTTTCACTAGTATTATAAGTTGTATCAAAAGGGGAAAGTTTGGGTGGTGCGACTCAACTTGGGGTTAAGTGTGTTACTTCAAGTAATTTTGCGCAAACCAATTTTATAGAGTAGAATCTATGCACTGGATTTTGGAGTAGCATTGTTGAGAAGTAAGCTAGGTAATGTTATAGTTTGGTATCAGAAGCAGTTTGGTAACGGGGATGTTACAGATTGTTATCGCGTCTTCGGTTTCAACACTGAGCCTACATGGGTCGAGTTTCTACTTAAGGCAAAAATCAGACTGGTAAGTAGCCAAATTTGGAATTATAGCGTGGACATGGTGTGAATAAAATAAGAATGCGCAAGTGTGTGCACTAAATTTTGGACATTGCGGGGTGCGGCACCGGAACTGCATAGTAAACAATGGTACAAGGGTGTGTGCACTAAAAATTTGGGGCTACGCGGAGAAAAACTGGTGGTGCATGCATAATACTAACACGCGATGTATATGTTAAATATTGATATTGCGCATTGGTACATGTTGAATACCAGTGCGCGTATGGGCTGCAGAAGAGAGTAAGAAAGAGTAAAAAGGGTATTTGGATGAATTACAAATGACCATGATATATTGTGCAAGAATCATAATTGCGCAAGGGAGCATTCGATGGGAAAGTTTTTGACAAAGGGGTCCAATTATTCACCCAATAAATCAGAATAAATGATTCTGAAAAAATGGTGCAGAGTTTTCATGAAGTTGTTGCATGAATCCATCTAACAAATCTTATTGCCTACACATTTTACAGAATTAACAGCGATTAGAGCAAGACATAATCAACACAAAAAGTCAAAGTCAAAAAGAATGGATGATGCACAGAGAGCTTATAGCCATGATTATGAATTCGGACATTTGTATGTCAGTTTGAGTGTTGATGGTACATAATCCAAGGAGGAGCACATAAACTTGGTAGAAACCATAAAGGGACTGCAAAAATATGTCCAAAACTATAAAGTTGATAATGAAAGGCTTATGAAAGCCAAGGAGAAGCAATATGACTTCAATATCAATTTGATGCAAAGCTTCGACATAATAGAAAAGAAAATGGATAAGGAGACAGATTCAAGTAGGTCAAGAAGTCTCGAGTATCATGATGAGAAGAGAAGAGGAATAAGAAGTGTGGATAGGCAACATCCTCACTATCTGAAGCATTCATTTAGGAAAGTGTACAGTAGCTCAAGTCCATCTCCAGTCAGAAAGCATAAGAGAAGGCCTGGGGTAGATGAGATACACGGAGAAATGAATAAGATAAAGCCTCCTACCTTTGACAGTGAGCATANAATTATTTTGCGCAAGCAGAAGGGAGAATTTATATCTATCAACTAAAATCAAAATCATCAATGTCGTGGGATCAGTTTGTGCAAGTGCAACACATTGATGAAAAGAAGGTTACTTGGAGGGAGTTCAAGAGGTATTTTCAAAAGAAATACTTAACCAAGAGATACTATGAAAAGAAAATGAAGGAGTTCTTTGAACTCAAGCTTGGGAGTATGGAAATAGATGAGTATGAAAGAATATTCTTAGAGTTATTGAAATATGTCGCGTTCATCAAGGACGAGAAAATTAAAATTAGACGTACCTGAGTGGGTTTCCCTCATTTATCAGTGACAAGATACAATATGATGACCCTAAGATATTCGAGGAAATCATAAGGCACAATAAATTTCTTTATGATCAACAAAGGGGAAGACCGGTTTTCCAAAAGGCTTGGGAAGACAGGATGAAAATCAAGGTGGAACAAAGGAAGAAGGGGACTAAGCCACCATTTTTTAGAAATACTGCGCAAGGACAACCAACTCTTAATGAGCCCATAATGACGGAGAAAATGGGGAAAAATCCAAGGCAACAACCTATTTAATGTTGGGTTTGTGGTGCAGATCATATGTGTAGAGACTGCCCTCAAAGAGGTGAAAAATTGAGGATTGCACACATTGTACAACAAGTTTCAATAGTTGAAGACTTGGTCAGAAATCTACCAAGGATTTACACAACCTTGGATAACAAGCAAGATGAGTTTTAGTTGCACATGATTGAAGTGAAAGGTAAGATTAATGACCAACCCATTGTTATTTTAATTGATTCAGGAGATGGTCATAGTTATCTAGATCCTATTATGGTGGAAAGATTCCAATTGTCGAGGAGAAAGATTGGAAAACCTTGGTTGGTGTAGTTAGCTATATGAGAAAAAAAGGAAAATTAATGAGATGGTTAAGGCATGTCCAATGGAAATGAATGGACTGTGCACAAAAGTTTATTGGAATATCATACCTTTGGGCTTGTATGATTGCCTCATTCATATGGATTGGTTGGACCAACATCATGTCATTCTAGACTGTTACAATAAGGCATTTACTTGCTTGGATGAGGCATGGAACTTAAGAACAGTTCAAGGATTTCCAAGAGTTGTAATTATCAAATAAGTTTCATCCTTGCAATTAAATAAAAACTATAGAAAAGGATTTCAAGTATTTGCAACGCACATTGAGGAGGCACCTAAGGATAAAGTGCCAAGTGTTGAGGACTTCACAGTACTGAAATAGTTTGAGGATGCCTTTAAAGAGATATCGGGTTTGCCACCAAAAATAGATGCATGGAGCAACACCTGTATCCAAGACTCCTTATAGGATCAGTACGTCAAAGCTGAAGTAATTGCATATGCAACTTGAAGAGATTTTGAAGAAGGGGTATATACGTCCAAGTATGTCACCTTGGGGTGCCCTGGTATTGTTCGTGAAGAAGAAGGATGGTACGTTGAGATTGTGTATTGATTTTAGGCAGTTGAACAAAGTAACAATAAAGAACAAGTATCCTTTGCCAAGGTTAGATGACCTCTTTGATCAGTTGAGGGGCATGCAGATATTTTTAGAGATTGATGTCAGATCTAGATATCACCAACTGAGAATTAAAGAAAAAAAAATCAGCAAGAATGCCTTCAGAACAGGGTACATACATTATGAGTTCACAATGGTGCCATTTAAGTTGTCAAATTCACCAACTATCTTCATGTATTTGATGAATGGAGTTTTCATAAATTACTTAGATAAGTTTGCCATTGTATTTCTAGATGAAATACTTATTTACTCAAAGTCTGAAGAAGAGCATGAGCAACACTTGAGGATGGTGCTACAAGTATTGAGGGAGCATCAACTTTTTGTAAATTTGAGCAAGTGCTCATTTTATCAGTGATAGATTCATTATTTGGCTCACATTATTTCCAAGGAAGTAATAGTTGTGGATCTGGAAAAGATAAAATCCATTGAGGAATGGTCGACACCAAGAAATGTCGCAAAGGTGAGGTCCTTCATGGGACTTGTAGGTTATTACATAATATTTATTGAAGGCTTCTCAAATATTGTGCATCCAATCACATCTTTGCAAAATAAAGGTGTGTGATTTGAATGGACTTTGGATCATGGAAGGAGTTTTCATCACTTGAAGAGTTTGCTAACAAGTGTGTCAATTTTGAGAATTGTTGATTCAGATGCAGACTTTGTTGTGTGCACAAATGCATGCAAGGAAGGGCTCGATGGATTCCTCAGTAAGAATGGGCATGTGATATGCTACGAATCTAAAAATTTAAAAGAGCATGAAAGGCTCTATGCTACTCATGACTTATAATTGGCAGCCATAGTGCATGCCTTGAAGATTTGGCGACAGTATCTCATGGGTAAAATATTTGAGCTGAGAATAGACCATAGTGGTTTAAAGTATCTATTTGGGCAACCAAGTTTAAATGGCAGAAAAAGCAGGTGGTTATAATTCCTTAGTGAGTATGACTTTGACATAAATCATATAAGAGGAAAAGAGAACAAAGTGGTTGACGCACTGAGCAGGAGGGTGCATGAGATGCATGCTACAACCATTAGCATGTACAAATCATATTTGTGTGACAAAAATTTAGAGGTTTCCAAATCAGATTAGCGTTATGTGGACATAAAGGTGAATTTACAACAAGATATGTTGCAGTAAAACTTGGAAGGTTATGAGATAAAAGAGGATGAAATCCTCCTGTATAGGCATAGAGTTTGTGTCAAATGTTCAGGAGTTGGAAGATTTGTTATTGCGAGAGATGCATAAAGTTCCTTATACAGGACACCCAAGCTACCAAAAGGCAATTGTCACAGTAAAAAAATAATACTATTGGCCAGGTATGAAAAAGGAGATTGTTAATTTTATTACTAGATGCCTTGAATCTCAAAAGGTCAATGATCCAGGGGATCAAAAAATTCTCAAAAATCAAAGTGTTCGAAATTGCTCAAAAATAGATTCATTGTGTATTTCTCATCCTCACGATGCCAACGCAACTTGAACGGGCTCAAACAAAGTTCGTATGAGGGAGATATCATGTTCTGTCCATTTTTCCAAACAGGCAAAATTGTTGATTGTACAGTCCGTACAGGCCACGTGGTAGTTGACCGTACATTCTATACAACCATACAATTGATGTGGTAGGGTGATGTGGATTGTTGACTGGGCAAGTGGTGATGTGGCAAGATGATTGTACAGTTGGAAGTGAACCAATCCATTGTTGACATGTGGAATGTCATGGACGAATGAAAGGGTTTCATGTGGCCCAGCTAGGGGCTGCCACGTGGCACCCCCTGTGTTTAGTAAAATTTTGGTTTGGCTCTATGGGGGTTGAACCCACGACCTTCATATGTGAGCAAAGTCTTGGCATAGGCCAGGCTACCAGCCCGCCTACATGTGAGCATTGTAAAGCATTGTTTTCAACATTTTGATCATATAATGAAAATAATCCATTGGAAGTTGGACCAGGAGATGTAGCCCAAGAGAGGGGTGAAATCCTTTATCATTGTGTTGTGTTGTGTGTTTATTATGATGTTTGTTTATGACTATTTATGTTGTTCATTTCAAGTATAAAAACTCTATATTTTCATGTGCTTGCAACTTGATCCAACTTCCCAAGACACACACATTTTCCACTT
>JASDQU010739974.1:61901-75658 GCA_032191745.1 Picea mariana
TCTCCCATATGATGCAGGAGCATCGCGGGTAGCAAGCACGTACAGAGGCGGAAGATAGTTGGGACAAGCGCCAGCACATTTCAACATGTTGGCAAGAGTGTTTTGGAATGTTTTGAAATAAATGTGCAGGTATTAAATAAATTAATTAAGTGGAGGTGCACTTGTAGATTGTAATCAGACCTTGAGCGTCCCGCTCTCGTCTAAAGGATTAAGAGGCATTTATGTTAATAAATGTAGGTAGGTATCTTTAAAGTTTTAGATTTGACAGTTTAGAGCGAGGAGGGAAACGGGATATAGACACCTTAATTATATAGTTGTAACATTATTATGACAAGAGCATAGAGCATAGAGAAGAAGAAGCATAGAGCTGTGTAGAAGAACCCATGTACAAAAGTTTTGAGATTAATATATGAAGCTTTGATTTAGACTCATGGTGTTCAAATACTTTCTGTGTTTGTACATGCTGATTGATATGTGCTTGTTACTCTTTGTTATACATTTTCTTTTATGCCATGTATGTATGATTTCGTGTTAAGCATTCGAAGTCTGAGAGAGTAAGGAATGAGTTTCAATTATTTCTCTGTCTGAGCAAGAGTTTTCCTGCAAGGAGTGCAACGAAATCGTCCGCAAGGAGTGCGTTGACGGGTTCAAAGTTTCAATCTCTGAAAGCTCAGGAGGGATAACATTTTTCTCATTCTCGCAGAAGTGCAAGTTGAGTATAGGAGCCGTGCAAAGTGTGCGCAGGCCGAGTAGAATCTCAGGGGTTGCAAACCTGAGGGAATTGTTGAAAGACTGTTGTCGCATGGAAGTGCGCAGAGTCGAAGAATTCCATACTTGGAAGTATTGAAGTGTTGCCGCAAGGAGTGCGTGCAGGAGTCTTCTTGAAGACTCAAGTTGTGGAGAAAGCTCAGGAGGGATAGAGTCTTCAAAGTTTTCGAAGAGAAGCTCAAGAGGGCTAGTGCCTTGAAGTGTTGGAAGAAGGCGCAGCGACGTTGTTTGCAGGTGGACAAGTTTTGTGAAAGAATACATGTTCCATTTCCCAGGAGTCCTCAAGGAGGAAATAGATGGTCAGGCTTCTCTGTGGAGAATTTGGGAAGTCTCGAGGGCTATCAGATCTTGCAGAGGAGAAGGGGAGTTATGGAAAGCATTCTTCAAGTGTAAGCTCGGGAGAAATCGGACCGTGGGATCCAAGTCGACAGGGACCATTGGATCACTCATGTAATCTCATTTCGTGGAAGGGTCAAAACCCTTGCATCAAGATTCGTGAGGTTGCAAAATGGCAAAGTCCCGAAGAGGAGAAAATATTTGTGTGGGGCCAGCTATTGGTGAAATGTGTCGAAATTCGGCATTTCGGCATTTCGGAGGATAGGAGGTTGAGACTTATGTCCTGAGATCCCTGAAATCACGAGACATGATATAAGTACAGGGAAAGGGCTTCGTCAACCATTTTGACAAATCGTTATTTTGGGGTTTGGTAGTTGGAGAGTTGAGAGACTCGAAAGGAGAAGTCGTGAAGTCGCGAGTTGCGACAGAGGGCAGCGAGGAGTTCAAGATCTCGGCACTTCAGGTGTCTAGATACAAAGGAGGAATCACTTGGGGTGTGAAGTCACGAAGCACGAAGTTGAGCACAAGAGACATGTGGTAGAATCATGTTGTGGGCCCATGTGATAGACAGGCGGACATGCGTCATATAGTGGAAGGAGTCAACACTCCATTGACTTCTCGTGTCTCAGGAATTCACGATATAAGAGCACGTGAGCTCGACACTACAACTCACGAAGTGGAGAGATTGCGAGTTGTGACAAGTGCCTTTGGAATCAGACCTTGGTCATAGCACTATGGTCGCTTGGGAAGGAAGGAGCTCGCGCCTAGTGTTGTTCGCACAGGGGAACTTCCAAATGACCTATGGATCGATTGGAAGGAGATTCCAGCAGGGAATCGAAAGAGTCGATCTGGCTCGAAGGAAACAAAGAACAGTCCTGTGAGTGGACTACGACCCGAGGGTCGGGGAGGTCTGAGTTAGTTTGGTATCAGAGCACATAAATATTTCTTTGCTTTCTGTAGCAGGGAAAAGAGAAAGAATCTCATCCATGCTGCCGAGAAGAAGAGACAGACAAACACCCAATCCGCCAGAGGAAAGGGAGATGCCAGAAGAAAGGGGTAGGCAGGTGCCAAATCCAGCCATGGAAAGAGAGATGCATGATATATGCACCAGACTTGTGGACGTGGAAATAAAACAAAGATGCACAGCTGGTGTTGGAGATGTCAGTGAATCTGAAAGTGAAGATGAATCTGAACATGAAGGAGAAGAAGTTGCAGCAAAAGATACAGCAAATGAACGCCTGATTAGGGTCGTTGCAAGAATGGGTGCTAGGGAAAAAATGGACATTCCAGTATATGAAGGAAACCTGGATGTTGAGGAGCTTCTAGACTATATTAGAGCTCTGGACACATATTTTGACAATGAATATGTTGAGGAAGACAAAAAGGTCAAACATGTTGTCACAAGACTTAAAGGATATGCAACATTGTGGTGGGATGAATTACAAGCTGACAGATGCTGCAAAGGCAAGCAGAAAATCAAGAGTTGGGATAGGATGATCACGAAGATGAAGGAAAAATTCATTCCCAGGGATTACCAAATTACTCTGTTTCAGAGAATGCATAATTTGAGACAGAAGTTGATGTCAGTAAAGGAGTACACTGAAGATTTCTACAGGCTGAACATCAGAGCAGGTCATCGGGAAAGTGATGAAGAAAAAGTTGCTAGGTATATGAATGGTCTGAGATACAAAATTTAGGATGAGATGAGCATGATGCCCATCTGAATAGTGGAAGATGCTTATCAGATGGCTTTAAAGGCTGAAGAGAAGATGAGCCGAAAACAAGGTCAAAGAGGCCGAGGGAGAAGTCAGCCCAGAGGCAAGACAATTGTCCAAGATAGGAATCAGAAACCCAAGGAAAACTGGAAGAAACCTTAGACTTGGACTAAGAGAGGTGGAAGTTCACAGAGAGGGAAATATGCTGATCAGAGAGGAGAGTATGTTGATAACAACATTTTTCCTCGTACCTGAGGTAGAGGAAGAGGAAGAGGTGGAGTAGTGAAATGATTCACATGTGGAAAGGTCGGACATAAATCTTATGAGTGTCCAGATAGAAAGAAAGAAGGTGGGGAGACTCACATTGCCGAAGCACAAAGATGTAATGTGGAGGTAGAAGATGTTGAAGGTGGAAGATCATTAATGATGCGGAAGGTTCTCTTAATGCCAGAGAAGGAGGTGGAGAGTTCGGTCCAAAGGAACAGACGTTTTCGGACTCCTTGCAAAACCAAGGACAGGGTATGAAAAGTCATCGTGGATAGTGGTAGCATAGATAATTTTGTTTCTACAGAGATGGTAGAAAAGTTGGAGTTGGAGACGATTGAAGATCCAAGCCCATATAGAGTTTCATGGCTACAAAAAGGACATCAAGTAAATGTCACTAAACAGTGTTTAGTTGAATTTAAAATAGGAGGATAGAATGATAAGATATTGTGTGATGTCATTCCCATGGATGTTTGTCATCTATTCTTGGGTAGACCGTGGCAATATGACAGGAATGTGATTCATGATGGGAGGATCAACACATACACCCTAGAGAAGAATAGGAGGACTCACATGTTGTTGCCAATTAGGGACAAAGAGGCAAAGCCAGAAGTAAGTAACACTATACTTCTCATGAGTGGGAAGGAACTTCTTACAGAGGTTAAGAAGAAAGAAGACACACAATTCATTGTGGTGAGGAAACCTAGAATTGTTTTAACCAGTACAAGAGTGGATGATTTACCGGAAGAAATCCAGAAGTTGCTGGAGGAATTTGCTGACATAGTAGTGGACGAACTACCTCGTTCATTGCCACCGATTAGAAGTGTAAGTCATCACATTGATCTCATACCTAGAGCTAATTTACTAAACAAACCAGCGTATAGATTGACGTCGTAGGAGAATGAAGAGGTCAAGAGACAAGTCCATGAATTAATGGACAAGGGGTTGGTTAGAGAAATATTGAGTCTGTGTTTTGTTCCGACAGTGCTCAGTCTGAAGAAAGATGAAGGCTAGAGGATGTGTACTGACTCAAGGGAAATCAACAAGATAACCATCAGGTACATATTTTCATTGCCAAAGATGGATGATCTGATGGATTGTTTGAGTGGGGCCAATTTTTTTTCAAAGGTTGATTTGAAGAGCGGTTATCACAAAATTCATATGAGAGAGGGAGACGAATGGAAGACAACATTCAAGACCAATGAAGGGTTGTATGAATGGATTGTTATGCCGTATGGTCTAACAAACACGCTGAGCACTTTCATGAGGTTGATGAATGAAGTCCTGAAGGATTTCATCGGAAAATGTGTCATTGTGTATCTTGATGACATATTGATTTTTAGTAAAACGGAGGCAGAGCATCTGAAACATTTGGCTACAGTGATGAAGAGGCTACAGCAAGAGAAGCTGTTGATAAACATGAAGAAATCCTCATTCATGAAGACGGAGCTCATTTATTTGGGGTTTGTTATTTCTGCAGATAAGTTGAGGATGGATCCAGATAAAGTGGAGGTGATTAAGAATTGGCCATCACCGAAAAGTATCTTTGAAGTTTGAAGTTTTCATGGATTGGCTAGTTTCTATTGGAAGTTCATCAGGAATTTCAGTGGAATTAGTGCACCGATGATGGACACAGTGAAGAAGAGACACAAGTCTTTTCACTGGACATAAGAGGCTGAGAAAAGCTTTAATTTGTTGAAAAGGAAAATCATGGAACAACCAATTTTGGTGTTGCCGGATTTTAAAAAGAAATTTCAGGTAAAATGTGATGCAAGTGGATTTGCAATAGGGGTAGTCTTGAGCCAAGAAGATAGGCCGATAGCATACTTCAATGAGAAGATGAATGAAACGAAAGTGAAATACTCCACATATGACAAGGAGTTCTATGCTATTATTCAGGCATTGAATAAATGGAGACACTATTTAATCCCCAAGGATTTTGTCTTATACAGTGACAATCACGCTTTGCAATTTGTGACTCAACAGGAGAAGTTTAATCAAATGGGTTGAATACATGCAGAACTTTACTTTTGTAACTAAGCATATTTTTGGAATTGCTAACAAAGTTGTTGATGCTTTGAGTAGGAAATGTTTGTTATTGCAAGAGTTCAGAGTCAAAACACTAGGTTTTGATGATCTCAGGGACATGTACAGAGATGATCCAGATTTCAAGGAGGCATATGAAGCAGCTGAGAATCCAATTATTAGAGACAGAAGTCAATGGATAGAGTACATGATCCAGGATGTATTTCTATTCAGGGGCAATCAGTTGTGTATTCCAAAATGCTCCATGAGGGAAAATTTGCTGAAGGAGAAACACAGTCGAGGATTGGCCGAACATTTCGGTCATGACAAGACGTTCTCAAAGTTAAATGAGTCATATTTTTGGCTAGGAATGAGAGCATACGTCAAAAGGTTCATGGATAGATGCAGAATTTTTCATCATTCAAAAGGGAAGAGGCAGAATGCAGGATTTTATCAACCATTACCCATACCTGAGAGGCCGTAGAATGCATTTAGCATGCACTTGATATTAGGGTTACCAAGAACACAAAGAGGGTTTGACTTTATCTTTGTAGTGGTGGATATATTTTCTAAGATGGCACATTTTATACCATGTCAGAAAACCAGTGACGCAACTCACATTGCGAATCTGTTTTTCAAAGAGGTCATTCGACTTCACGGCTTACCAAGGATCATAGTTTCGGATCGAGACACCAAGTTTGTGGGAAATTTATGGAGAACCTTACGGGAAAAGCTGGGAAAAAACTTTTCATTCAATTCATATTATCATCCTCAGACGGATGGACAGAAAGAAGTTTTGAACAAAAGTTTGGGAGACTTGCTGAGGAGCTTGGTGACAGAACACCACAGTCAGTGGGACAATATTCTGCCATAGGTGGAATTTTCATACAATGACTCATTAAACAGAAGCACAGGGCAGATTCCATTCCAAATTGTTTATGGGATGCAGCCAAGAGGAGTTTCTGAATTGAGAGATTCAGAACAGAATGTGACTAGGAGTTCTAGTGCAGAGGATTTCGCAGAAGCAAGGAAGGAACTTCACAGCCAGGTGAAGGAGCGATTGCAGAACTCAAGCCAAGAGTATAAGCGCAAAGCAGATCAACACAGGAGACAAATTCAATTTGAGGTTGGTGATTTGATTCTGGAACATCTGAGAAAGGAAAGGTTCCCGAAGGGGACATATAACAAATTGAAGATGAAGAAGATCGAACCATGTAAGGTCTTGAAGAAATTTGGGGCAAATGCTTATAAGATTGAATTACCCAATGGGATCGGAATTTCTCCGATATTCAACATATCATATTTGTACCCCTACAAAGTTGAGGAAGCAGAAGTAGGGAATGAATGACCAGAGGTTCGGTGGACTAAACACATGCCAGTTGCAGAGAAGCCACAAATGGAAAGCATATTGGACAAAAGAGTTAGCAAAAGGACCCGAAGAAGGGAATATTTTGAATACTTGGTCAAGTGGAAGGGACATCCAGTTGAAGATGTCAGCTAAGAGAATGAAGCTGAAATCTAGAAGCATGGACAGACTATGCGAGAGCTCATGGACAGGAGCCCATGAAAATTTTCAAGCGAGGGAGTATGATGCAGGAGCATCGTGGGTAGCAAGCACATACAGAGACGAAAGACAGTTGGGACANGATGAGATCATTTTCGAAATCTATTTCTGATTCTCAAGATCGCCTGAGGGCGCGAGAGAAGAGCATACTCAAGATTGTTACTCGCAACTTCTAGTCCCGAATGTGAGTTTAGATGTGATTACAATTTGATGTTCAACTTAGATTTATGAATCAAAACAAGCCATCCACGTAGCTGAAAGAAAATAAGGGAAAAACGATTTTAATCCTCCTAAGTGCCTATGTTTGACTATCCCCTTTATAATTTGAGGGGCCTAAGTTGTGCAGTGTTTAGAGCGTGCATTACATCAGTGTTGAAAAGGAAAATCACATCCAAAACCTTTACAATGAAAAAATTTTACTCAAATGCACGGCTGTTAGCCTGGACAGGTGCGCGTGTGCGCGCGGACTGTATCAAAGAACCAGAGTGCATGCACGCGTCTGTGGGGTGCCAAACCCGCGCACTTGTGAAAAATTACCGATTCTCTTGATTCTGCTGTGAATCGGCCGGTGAACAGGTCGGCGAAAGCCGGTTTGAATCCCTGCAAGTTAAAAACGACAAAAGGAAAGTGAATTGTACCCAATTGAAAGAGGATTTAATACCTTAACTCCCTAGTGGAGTCGCCAGTCTATTCGCGGTCAATCCGTCACCAAGTGAGAAAAATGGAGACCGCTCTGCATGTCCTGCTGGGTTCATCTTCGACTTCACGGCTTGCCAAGGAGCATAGTTTCGGATCGAGACACCAAGTTCGTGGGACATTTCTGGAGAACCTTATGGAAAAAGCTGGGAACAAACTTGTTGTTCATTTCAGCTTATCATCCTCAGATGGATGGATAGACAGAAGTTGTGAACAGAAGTTTGGGAGACTTTTTGAGGAGCTTGGTGACAAAACACCATAGTCAGTGGGACAATATTCTGCCATAGGCGGAATTTGCATATAACGACTCACTAAACAGAAGCATAGGGTAGAGTCCATTCCAAATTGTTTATGGGATGTAACCAAGAGGAGTTTCGGAATTGAGATATTCAGAACAGAATGCAACTAGGAGTGCTAGTGCAGAGGATTTCACAGAAGCAATGAAGGAACTTCACAGCCAAGTGAAGGAGCGATTGAAAAACTCGAGCCAAGAGTATAAGCATAGAGCAGATCAACATAAGAGACAACTTCAATTTGAAGTTGGTGATCTGATTCTGGCACATCTGAGAAAGGAAAGGTTCCCGAGGGGGACATATAATAAATTGAAAATGAAGAAAATTGGACCATGCAAGATCCTAAGAAAATTTGGGACAAATGCTTATGAGATTGAATTACCCGATGGGATCGGAATTTCTCTGATATTCAACATCTTAAATTTGTACCCTTATAAAGCTGAAGAAGTAGGAACATGGGATGAACAACCAGAGGTTCAATGGACAAAACAGATGCCAGTTGTAGAGAAACCACAGATGGAAATTATATTGGACAAGAGAGTCAGTAAGAGGACCAGGAGAAAAGAATATTTTGAATACTTGATCAAGTGGAAGGGACATCCAGTTGAAGATGCCAGCTGGGAAAATGAAGCAGAGATCCAAAAGCATGGACAGACCGTGCGAGAGCTCATGGACAGGAGCCCATGAAAATTTTCAAGTGAGGGAGTATATGATGCAGGAGCATCACAGGTAGCAAGCACGTACGGAGGTGGAAGACAGCTGGGACAAGTGCCAGCACATTTCAACACATTGGCAAGAGTGTTTTGGAATGTTTTGAAATAAATGTGTGGGTATTAAATAAATTAATTAAGTGGAGGCACACTTGTAGATTGTAATCAGACCTTGAGCGTCCCGCTCTCATCTGAAGGATTAAGAGGCATTTATGTTAATAAATGTAGCTAGGTAGCTTTAAAGTTCTAGATTTGACAGTTTAGAGCGAGGAGAGAAACAGGATATAGACACCCTCATTGTATAGTTGTAACATTATTATGGGAAGAGCATAGAGCATAGAGAAGAAGAAGCAGAGAGTTGTGTAGAAGAACCCATGTACAGAAGTTCTGAGATTAATATATGAAGCTTTGATTTAGACTCATGGTGTTCAAAAACTTGATGTCTATGCATGATTGAATGTTATGCTCATGATTGTTTTACTCTTTCTGTTATACATTTGCTTTTATGCCATGTATGTATGATTTTGTGTTAAGCATTCGAAGTTTGAGAGAGTAAGGAATGAGTTTCAATTGTTTCTCTGTCTGAGCAAGATTTTTCCTGCAAGGAGTACAACGAAATCGTCCGCAATGAGTGCATTGACGGGTTCAAAGTTTCAATCTCTGAAAGCTCACGAGGGATAACATTGTTCTCATTCTCGCAGAAGTGCAAGTTGAGTACAGGAGCCCTGCAAAGTGTGCACAAGCCGAGTAGAGTCTCAGGGGTTGCAACCTGAGGGAATTGTTGAAAGATTGTTGTCGCATGGAAGTGCGCAGAGTCGAAGAATTCAATACTTGGAAGTATTGAAGGGTTGCCGCAAGGAGTGCGTGTAGGACTCTTCTTGAAGAATCGAGTTGTGGAGAAAACTTAGGAGGGATAGATTCTTCGAAGTTGTCGAAGAGAAGCTCAAGAGGGCTAGTGCCTTGAAGTGTTGGAAGAAGGCGCAGCGGCGTTGTTTGCAGGTGGACAAGTTTCGTGAAAGAATACATGTTCCATTTTGCAGGAGTCCTCAAGGAGGAATTGGACGGTTGAAATTCTCCGTGGAGAATTTGCAAAGTCCCGAGGGCCATCATATCTTACAGAGGAGTAGGGGAGTTATGGCAAGCATTCTTCAAGTGCAAGCTCGGGAGAAATCGGACCGTGGGATCCAAGTCAACAAGGACCATTGGATCACTCATGTAATCTCATTTCGTGGATTCGCGAGTTGAAGGGTCAAAACCCTTGCATCAAGATTTGCGAGGTCGCGAAGTGCGAAGTCCCGAAGGGGCGAAAAGATTTGTGTGGGTCCAGCTATTGGTGAAGTGTGTCGAAATTTGGCATTTCGGTGTTTTGGAGGATAGGAGGTTGAGACTTTTGTCTCGAAATCCCCGAAATCGCAAGACATGATATAAGTACGGGGAAAGGGCACCATCAACCGTTTTGGCAAATTGGTATTTCGGGGTTTGGTACTTGGAGAGTCAAGAGACTCGGAAGGAGAAGTCGCAAAGTCATGAGTTGCGATAGAGAGTAGCGAGGAGTTCAGGATCTCGGCACTTCGGGTGTCGGGATACAAAGGAGGCATCGCCTGGGGTGCGAAGTCGTGAAGTGCAAAGTTGAGAACAAGGGACATGTGGCAGAACCACGTTGTGGGCCCGTGTGATAGATAGGTGGACACGCGTCATATAGTGGAAGGAGTCAACACTCTGTTGACTTCTCGCGTCTCAGGAATTCGCAAGATAAGAGCACGTGAGCTCGGCACTACAACTCGTGAAGTGGTGAGTAGCGAGGGGTGCTAGTGATAAGCCTAGTTGGCGGTCACGCGTGGAGGGCGCTGACATAAGGGAGCCATACCTGTATCGGCATTTTGGGTATCGTGAATTTGGGAAGAAAGAGTCGGGAGTTTCGACTCGCGAACTTGCGAGATTGCGAGTTGCGACAAGTGCCTTTGGAATTAGGCCTTGGTAAAAGCGTTGTGGTCGCTTGGGGAGGAAGGAGCTCGTGCCTAGTGTTGTTTGCATAGGGGAGCTTCTGAAGGACCTGTGGATCGATTGGAAGGAGATTCTAGCAGGGAATAGAAAGAGTCGATCTGGCTTGAAGGAAGCAAAGAACGATCCTGTGAGCAGACTTCGACCCGAGGGTCGAGGAGGTCTGCGTTAGGAAGTCACACCACTTCCCGGTGTCTTTCTTTGTCTTTCCATTGTCCTTCTTTGTTTGTGGCATAGACTGGTTGTTATGAGGCTATACATATTTTATTTTCCCTTTGTTCTGTGGGTTGGGGTTGCCCTTGCCTTGCTTCTGTTGTGAGGGGTTCCCAAACCCAAAATTTCATGTCTTTTGTTTAATATTCTGCTCAATTTTGACAACATATCGATAAGATGCGCCCAATGAAGATATGTACATAAACTCAATTTTTGTCTGTATGTATCTATCCAGACCATAATGGTACTTGAGCACCAGATGTCTCTTAGAATATTTGATACCCAGCTTGGTGCACAAGGTATGGAACATATTGGTGAACTCTTGTTGGAAGATTGGTTTTTGTCATTGATGTCAACCCTAGTCATGGGTTTTAGACCGCAAGATTGATGAAGGTATTTGGACATGAAGGATAATGCACATGCAGATACAAAACCCATGGATGGATAGTATACACCATTTTTTTCTGGTGGTATGTGGCACATCATGTGAATCCTGATGGTTGAGGAGAAATTAATTTTTGAAGATGACAAAGTGAATTGAAGAAGGAAGTACAAGTAGGCCCTGAAGATAATTAAAGAACAAAATTACAAAATAAGAAAGTGTCAGGTTGGCCCTAATGTTAAAATGAAGTGACATAAATGGTTATACATTCACTTGATACACAAGTTGAATTTCAGAGAAAAATCAGAAGTAAATAAGGTTGGATTTCAAGGGAGGATGAAGTCTTTTGATGATGTGTTCTAAGGTATGTTATTTTCAGGTCATCTTACCAGTTTTGCTATAACTTTTTTTCTAGAATGATTCAGATGGTGAAATTTATATGGTATTGAGAATACATATTAAGGTAGCTTTGGTGAAAGTTTCAGGTCTTGATTCTCTATAATTATGGAGATACACTCTGTGGAAGATAGGGTTTTTTACCAGTCTTGAAGGTAGTGAATAAACAGGTGTTCTAGGTAAGACAATCATAACGTCTTCATAGAGAATCCAAATTAAGTGGGACAAATTTCATTGGAAAGAGTACGGACATTAGTTTCTTGTGTGAGAGTTTCAAAATCTGATGTTAAATATTGAGCATGGGGCATTTTGTACAATTTCGGTCTCCTGAATAAACCAGAATTGAACAAAGTCTACCATTCTCTCTATAACTTCTTTTTGTGGAGGATTAAAGGAGTGAAACTTGGAAAAGTTTCAGAGAATACATTGAGTAATATTATCTATAGGATAAGAGTGTTCCAAGAATTTAATAATTTCAGAAATTGAAGAAGTCTCAGGAAGCATTATCAGGTTCTATGTGATGGTTGGTTGATGGTGATGATTTAATGTAAAGTTTTATTATCTCTCATATATTATTGGGTGGAAGGAAGGGGAAAGGATGGAGAGTTAAATACTCTCTTGATATTGGAGGATTGTATCTTCCTCTTGTAGTTTTATCCCTCCCTTTACATTTGTAATTTGTAGCTACCTTTGGAAGTCATTACTTCCCTTGAACAATAACTATTGATTATTTCTCATATATTGTGCATGGTATATTATGGTGTATTGGTGTAACTCTTATACTATTGTTCATTTCTCATTGAATATAGTTGAATGGTTTAAGTATAAGTTGAAAAAGGTTTTAAATTGTACTTGATACTGATTCACCCCCTCTCGGTATCAACAATTGGTTTCAAAGAAGGTTGCCTTCAGAACAGTTTAACCACTGGAAGGAAAATCCTGAGCAAAGATGGATGACCATGAGCACATTTCAAATGGGATTCAAAAATTTGATGGAAGAAATTATGCATACTGGAGTGATAGAGTGAAAACTTACCTAACGTCTTTGGGAGTAGACATTTGGTACTCAGTTGTAAATGGATATGTAATCCCAAATAATGCTCTAACTGATCCAAATGAGAAGAAGCTTATGAGTTGTAATTCAAAAGTCAGACATGTTATTCTAGCAGCATTGGCACCAACCATTGCTAGCAAAGTGATGGGCTGCATCACTTCTAAAGAGGTATGGGACAAACTCAATAGTATCTACGAAGGTGATCCAAAAGTTAAGCAGGTCAAGCTTCAACGACATAGAGAAGAATTTGAAAATTTGAAGATGAATGAAAAGGAAGATATTGCAACCTATCTTCTTAGAGTTGATGAATTTGTTAATGCTATCAGAGGATTAGGTGAAGAGCTCGATGAATCATTGGTTGTACAAAAGTGTTGAGATCACTTCTCTTGAAGTATGATGCTAAGTTCTCTTCCATTGAAGAAACTAGGGACTTGACCAAAATGATAATGGATGAATTACATGGGTCTCTTATAGCAAATGAAATGAGAACAGGTACAGAAAGTGACCAGCTAAACAATGAAGCAGCCTTTAAAGCCATAAAGAAGACAAAAGACAAGGATAACGACCTTGATGAAGAAATAGAAAATTTTGTAAGAAGGCTTCAGAAGGGAAGTGGAAGATACAAAGGTAAGTCTCCTCTCAAATGCTTTAACTGTGGTAGAATATGACATATTGTTGAAAACTGCTACTATGAAAAGAGAAGTCTCAACAATAAAAAGAGCTTCTACTCCAAGGATGATGACATCTCCTCAGATGAGAGTGATGAAGAATATAATGATGGAGGAGAAGTCCTCTTCATAACTCAAGAAACCCAGGATGATGATTACAAGAATTCTAAAGAAGAAGAAATAATTTTTTAAGAAGATTCAGACGAAGAAACCAACCTTGATTCCTTTTGGGGATACAAAGACATTGCAGAGAGTGAACAAGAAGATGAGAATCTTGAAAAGTTGAAGCATGTTGAAACTGAAAATAGCAAGCTTAGAAACACAAACATAATACTAAAAGGTGAATTGAGTAGTTGTGAAGAAGAGAACTACAATCTTGAAAAGACCATTAATATCTTTAAGGAACAATTAGAAGATTATGAGAAATTGAAAGCATAATTGGATTACACAAAAGGGGAGCTACTATTGACAACAGAAAAGTTGAAGAAGTTCAAAAAAAACACTGAAAAAATAGATGAGATCCTTAGCAATCAAAGATCTCCAAATGACAAGACAAGACTAGGATACAATGACAATTTCAAGACAACAAAACAAGAGAAAGAAGATGAAAATGATGAAACCAACACTCCAGAACAAGTTGAACAACAAGATAGAAGACTCGAATGCAGAATG
>JASDQU010739974.1:86715-96941 GCA_032191745.1 Picea mariana
GAAAACTGTTTAGAACGGCTTGCACAGCCAAGGACAGGAAATGCAAAGTTATTGTAGACAGCGGGAGCACTGACAATCTTGTTTCGACCGAGATGGTGGAAAAGTTGGAGCTGGAAACAACTAAGCACCCAAGTCCATATAAAGTTTCGTGGTTACAAAAAGGACACCGGGTAAGTGTTACGAAACAATCCTTGGTTGAATTCAAGATAGAGAATTACCATGATAAGATATTGTGTGATGTTGTTCCCATGGATGTCTGTCATGTATTGCTGGGTAGACCATGGCAGTATGACCGAAATGTGATTCATGATGGGAATATGAACACTTATACACTGGAGAAGAATGGGAGAATCCATAAGTTGCTTCCGATAAAGGATAAAGAGGTAAAACCGGAAGTAAGCAATACCATACTTCTCATGAGTGGGAAGGATCTTCTCACAGAGATGGAGAAGAAAGAAGATCCACAATTCTTTGTGGTCAGGAAACCGAGAATTGTCCTGACTAGCACAAGAGTGGACGACTTGCCAGAAGAGATTCAGGAACTGCTGGGAGAGTTCGTTGATATCATCGTGGACAAATTACCTCGTTCGTTGCCACCGATGAGGAGTGTGAGTCATCACATTGACCTCATACCAAGAGCCAGTTTGCGGAACAAGGCTGCATACAGATTGACGCCACAGGAGAATGAGGAGGTCAAGAACCAGTTACAGGATCTGTTAGATAAAGGATTGGTCAGGGAGAATCTGAGTCCATGTGTTGTTCTGACAGTACTAAGTCCAAAGAAGGATGGAGGTTGGAGGATGTGTACAGACTCTAGAGTGATAAACAAAATCACCATCAGGTATAGATTTCCACTACCGAGAATGGATGATCTGATGGATTGCCTAAGCGGGGCAAATTATTTTTCAAAGATTGATCTGAAAAGAGGATATCATCAGATTCGTATGAGAGATGGTGATGAATGGAAAACAACATTCAAGACAAACGAAGGTTTGTACGAATGGTTGGTCATGCCGTTTCGCTTAACAAACGCACTGAGCACATTCATGAGGCTGATGAATGAGGTCCTGAGGGAATTCATTGGAAAGTTTGTCGTTGTATACCTGGACGATATACTGATTTTCAGTAAGACCAAGGATGAACATTTAAAACAATTGGCCATTGTGATGAGAAGACTGCAGCAAGAGAAGTTGTTGGTCAACATGAAGAAGTGTTCCTTCATGAAGACAGAACTCATTTATTTAGGTTTTGTCATATCGGCGAATGAGTTGAAGATGGATCCTGAGAAGGTGGAAGTGATTAAGAATTGGCCATCACCCAGAAATGTTTTCGAGGTGAGAAGTTTTCATGGATTGGCTAGTTTCTACAGGAAATTCATTAGAAATTTTAGTGGAATTAGAGCCGCGATGATGGACACGGTGAAAAAACGACATAAAGTTTTTCATTGGACAGCCGAGGCTGAGAGGAGCTTCAATCTGTTGAAGCGGAAGATCACAGAGCAACCGATTCTGGTGTTGCCGGACTTCAAGAAGACATTTTAGGTGAAGTGTGATGGCAGTGGATATGCTATAGGAGCGGTCTTGAGTCAGGAGGACAGGCCAGTTGCCTATTTCAGCGAGAAGCTGGATGAAGCAAAGCTGAAATACTCCACGTATGATAAAGATTTTTATGCCATCATACAGGCATTAAAGAAGTGGAGGCATTACTTGATCCCGAAAGAATTTGTATTGTACAGTGACAATCATGCATTGCAGTTTGTGAGTCAACAGGATAAGTTGAACCAGAAACATGCAAAATGGGTAGAGTAGATGCATAATTTCACGTTTGTAATTAAACACATTTCAGGAACTGCTAACAAAGTGGCTGATGCTTTGAGCAGGAAATGTTTGTTGTTGCAGGAGTTCAGAGTCAAGACCTTGGGTTTTGAGAATCTGAAGGACATGTACACCGGAGATGCAGACTTCGGGGAAGCATATGAGGCAGCTGAGAATCCAATTCTTAGGGATTGGAGCCCATGGATAGACTACATGATCCAGGAGGGATTGTTGTTCAGAGGCAATCAATTGTGTATTCCAAATTGCTCCATGAGGGAGAATTTGGTGAAGGAGAAACACAGTAGAGGCTTGGCAGGGCATTTTGGCCACGATAAAACATTCGCAAAGCTGAGCAAATCATATTTTTGGCCGGGCATGCGAGCAGATGTTAAGAGGTTTGTTAACAGATGCAAAATTTGTCAACATTCAAAGGGCCGAAAGCAGAACGTCGGTTTCTATCAGCCATTGCCCATACCGGAGAGGCCATGGGATGCAATAAGCATGGATTTTATATTAGGACTGCCGAGAACGCAAAGAGGGGTTGATTCCATCTTTGTAGTGATTGATAGGTTTTCGAAGATGGCACATTTTATTCTGTGTCAGAAAAGCAGCGATGCGATGCACATCGCAAACTTGTTTTTCAAAGAGGTTGTTAGGCTTCATGGATTGCCGAGAAGTATAGTCTCAGACCGGGACACCAAATTCATAGGTCATTTTTGGAGGACACTATGGAATAAGCTAGGGAATAATTTGGATTTTAGTTCAGCTTACCATCCGTAGACAGACGGACAGACCGAGGTGGTCAACAGAAGTCTTGGAGACTTGTTGAGAAGCCTGGTGACGGAACACCACAACAGTTGGGACAATGTGTTGCCACAGGCAGAATTTGCATACAATGATTCTATGAATCGGAGTACAGGAAAAAGCTCATTTCAAATTGTGTATGGAACACAACCGAGGGGAGTTTCTGAACTCAGGGAGTCAGAATAGACTGCGACTAGTAGTGCGAGCGTAGAAGAGTTCGCTGAGGCGATAAAGGAACTTCACGGCAGGGTGAAGCAGCAATTACAAGACTCAAATCAGGAGTATAAGCGTAGAGTCGATCAGCGGAAGAGGCAACTTCAGTTTGAAGTTGGTGATCTAGTTCTGGCACACTTGAGAAAGGAAAGGTTCCCAAGGGGAACATATAACAAGTTAAAAATGAAGAAAATTGGACCATGCAAAGTCCTAAAGAAGTTTGGGGAGAATGCTTATGAAATTGAGTTGCCCGATGGCATCGGGATATCTCTGATATTTAACATTTCAGATTTATACCCATACAGGGATGGAAAAGCAGAGACTGGAACTGAGGAACCAGTGGTCCAGTGGCAGAAGCAGATGTCAGTTGTAGAAAAGCCGCAAATGGAGTGCATACTGGACAAGCGAGTAGGAAGGAAGACCAAGCGAAAGCAGTATTTGGAGTACCTGGTCAAATGGAAGAATTACCCAGTGGAGGATGCCAGCTGGGAGACTGAAGCGGTCATACAGAAGTATGGACAAACCGTGCAGGAGCTCATGGACAGGAGCCCATGAAAATTTTCGAGCTGAGGAGTATGATGTAGGAGCATCGTCTACTCATCAAGAGAGCCAACATGAAGCAGAGAACAGTTGGACAGTGCCAGCACATGTTTTGAAATACTTGGGAGTTGTTGCGCTGCTCTTTAATGAAGTCAATCATAAAGAGGCACACTTGTATTGTAATGGACCTTGAGCCTTTAAGCTCTCGTCCTTAGTAGATAAGAAAACATTTAATAGATTTAATGTAGGAAGATAGAATAGTTAAGTCTAGATTAGATAGTTTCAGTTTTCGAGAGGGAAAATGGATATAGACAACCTCCTTTGTACATTGTAACATTATTGAGAATTCAAGAGAAAGAAGAGAAGAGCAGCAGAGAAATTGCTTACAGAACCACCATGTACAGATATTGAATTAATAGAAAAGATTTGATTCAATTCCATGGCTGTGTTATTCTCTGTGTGTTGTTGATATTATGCTTATGAGTATTTGTCTCTGGTTATGCACTTTCTTTGATATGCTATGTATATGATTTCAGAGTTGAATTGAAATCTGTGAGAGTAGGAAATTAGTTTCAATTATTTCTCTATATTGGACCAGAGAATTCCTGCAAGGGTGCAGTTTAATTTGTTCGCAAGGAGTGCGTGACTGCAGGGTTCAGGTAGAGGTAACTTTTGTTCTAAGCTCTCAGAAGTGCAGATTGGGCACTGGAGCTGTGCAAGACGTGCGTAGGCTGGACGAAGACTCAGAGTTTCGATTCTGAGCGAAAAGGAGATTAAGACTGCTACTGCAGGTGAGCGTGCAGAGTCAAGGAAGCCTCAACACTAAGTCGTGTTCGAAGAGATGCCGCAAGGAGTGCATGCAACATGTCCCCATAAAGACTTGTGAAGTGAAGAAAATCTCAGGAGGGATAGGCCTACAGTTTTCTAAGGGAGAATTGCAGGGTTGCTGTGGAAATTTCGAGAGAAGCTCCACCGGTTGGCGAGTGGCGGAACAAAGTTTCATAGAGGGAATGTTTAGTTCATTTCGCAGAAAATATCAGCGAAGGGATGGACGGGNTCTAGATAGATTCCACAAAGACCCAAGGACCATTAGATCTTGCAAATCTGTGAGGAGGTTAAGGTGTGAGCATTAAAAGGTTCGAAGCACAGGAGAAGGTGGAGCCACCGATCTGAAGCCACAGGAATCGTCAGATTTGCACGTGCCATCGCGTATCGACATATCACGAGTTGGAGCACCAAGCTGTTAGAATGGGAGTGATGATATCGCGATCCGCGATATCCCGATAGGATCACAGTCGTTGATTTTGGGGACGCGTGTCAAGGATCCCGTCATATCGAGGTTCGGGGAATCGGGGTTCTCGACAAGAGAGAACACTCGCATGTCAGATTCGCGAACCGCGATATCCCAACGGTGACGTGGCAGTGTGGGACCCCGAAAGCAAGCGGAGTATAGGTGGCATTGTATCGGAGGATCGGGCCATCGGGATTCAGAGTTTGGTAATTCAATTTTTCGGCGTTGCGAGTTGCGATTTCCCGATAGGGGAAAGTTTCGATAGCGGAGGGGAGTCAACGTTGACTCGCATCGGACTTCGGGGAATCGTGAGGTGAGAACCACGCGAGAATAGAATTCGCGATATCGCAAATTCCAATTTTCCGATTGTTAAGGGAGATCATTGGAGAGCGTTGTGGGTGAAGAATTCCCGACGGGGAATTAGAGGAGCATTGTCGCTCTTCGGGGCTGAGGTCAGAGAAGGTCCTGGTGGAAGCAGGGCGCGCGCGCGGGGCATGTGCAGCATGCATCAGATTGGCCGGACATTTCGGTCATGACAAAATGTTCTCAAAGTTAAATGAGTCATATTTGTGGCTAGGAATGAGAGCATACATCAAAAGGCTCATGGATAGATGCAGAATTTGTCAGCATTCAAAAGGGAAGAGGCAGAATGCAGGATTTTATCAACCGTTACCCATACCTGAGAGGCCGTGGGATGCAGTTAGCATGGGCTTCATATTGGGGCTGCCAAGAACACAAAGAGGGTTTGACTCGATCTTTGTAGTGGTGGATATATTTTCTAAGATGGCACATTTTATGCCGTGTCAGAAAACCAGTGACGCAACTCACATTGCGAATCTGTTTTTCAAAGAGGTCATTCGACTTCACGGCTTACTAAGGAGCATAGTTTCGGATCGAGACACCAAGTTTGTGGGACATTTCTGGAGAACCTCATGGAAAAAGATGGGAACAAACTTTTCATTCAGTTCATCTTATCATCCTCAGACAGATGGACAGATAGAAGTTTTGAACAAAAGTTTGGGAGACTTGCTGAAGAGCTTGGTGACAGAACACCACAGTCAGTGGGACAATATTCTGCCACAGGTGGAATTTTCCATACAATGACTCACTAAACAGAAGCACAGGGAAGAATCCATTCCAAATTGTTTATGGAATGCAACCAAGAGGAGTTTTTGAATTGAGAGATTCAGAACAGAATGCGACTAGGAGTGCTAGTGCAGAGGATTTCGCAGAAGCAATGAAGGAACTTCACAGCCAGGTGAAGGAGAGATTACAGAACTCAAGCCAAGAGTATAAGCGCAGAGCAGATCAACACGGGAGATAACTTCAATTTGAGGTTGGTGATTTGATTCTGGCACATCTGAGAAAGGAAAGGTTCCCGAAGGGGACATATAACAAATTGAAGATGAAGAAGATTGGATCATGTAAGGTCTTAAAGAAATTTGAGGCAAATGCTTATGAGATTGAATTACCCGATGGGATCGAAATTTCTTCGATATTCAACATCTCAGATTTGTACCCCTACAAAGTTGAGGAAGCAGAAGCAGGTAATGAACAACCAGAGGTTCAGTGGACTAAACACATGCCAGTTGCAGAGAAGCCATAGATGGAAAGCATACTGGACAAAAGAGTTAGCAAAAGGACCCAAAGAAGGGAATATTTTGAATACTTGGTCAAGTGGAAGGGACATCCAGTTGAAGATGCCAGATAAGAGAATGAAGTCGAAATCTAGAAGCATGGACAGACTATGCGAGAGCTCATGGACAGGAGCCCATGAAAATTTTCAAGCGAGGGAGTATGATGCAGGAGCATTGCGGGTAGCAAGCACGTACAGAGGTGAAAGACAGCTGGGACAAGTGCCAACACATTTCAACACGTTGGCAAGAGTGTTTTGGAATGTTTTGAAATAAATGTGTGGGTATTAAATAAATTAATTAATTGGAGGTGCACTTGTAGATTGTAATCATACCTTGAGCGTCCCTCTCTCGTCTGAAGGATTAAGAGGCATTTATGTTAATAAATGTAGGTAGGTAGCTTTAAAGTTCTAGATTTGAAAGTTTAGAGCGAGGAGGGAAATGGGATATAGACACCCTCATTGTATAGTTGTAACATTATTATGAGAAGAGCATAGAGCATAGAGAATAAGAAGCAGAGAGCTGTGTAGAAGAACCCATGTACTCCGTTGACTTCTCTCATCTTGGGAATTCGCGAGATAAGAGCTCGTGAGCTCGACGCTACAACTCACGAAGTGGCGAGATTTCCAGTTGCGATAAGTGCCTTTGGAATCAGGCCTTGGTCATAGCGTTGTGGTCACTTGGGGAGGAAGGACCTCGCACCTAGTGTTGTTCGCACAGGGGAACTTACGAAGGACCTGTGGATTGATTGAAAGGAGATTCCAGTGAGGAATCGAAAGAGGCGATCTGAATCAAAGGAAACAAAGAATGATCCTGTGAACGGACTATGACCAGAGGGTCAGGGAGATCTGCGTCACCATACCACGTTGTTTTTGAGATAGTAGTGGCTCACCCCATGAAATATTTTACTTGAAACATTTTCTGCACAGTGGTTGATGAGAGCGCCTCGACATGGGTGATTTCATTGGTGTGTTGGAAGGCCATTGGCAAACCCATTTTATCTACATCACCTACTCTACTTACTTCTTTTGATGGTCATTCTTTCAGACCACATGGAATCATACCTTCTTTCCTTGTGCAATTGGGAGGGAAGACCATGTGCATCGAAGTTGAAGTGGTTGATGTGCCTCTTGACTACAACCTCCTTTTAGGAAGGAGTTGGAAATATGCAATGCATGCAGTGGTTGCCACATTTTTTTGGGTCTTGTTGTTTCCACAAGAGGGCCTAATCGTGACCATTGATCAGTTGTCCTTCTCCAGGCTTGGCTCTTCATCGGGGCCATCCATAGTACCGATGATTGATAAATCACAGCCCGATGTCGTCAATGTAGGGGTTGTTTTATGCCCACCTTTTATGGGTACTTTCGATTACCTTCCTCCTTCCGATGATGTCAAGCGCATATCAGTTTTCCCCGACCATCCTAAGGATGAAATTTTTCAAGTGTTGTTGTTTTGCACGACTTACTTTAACGATCTGTGGACTCTTCCTTCCCCATCAGCCACGATGGAAGGGACAGGGAATCATGGCATGCCCATTCCCTTGTACACGGCATGCCCATGCCCTTGTCCATGACATAAGTTGTGTACTCTATAGTCTAGAAAGATTCTGTCAACCCCGATATGACTCCCACACAGGAGTTAGATCCGATTCTCAAGCCTATTTGGGTTCAAGGTTCCCTTGACACTATCTAGTCTTTAGACTTGGTATTTCCCTTTGACAAGGCGATAATAGAGGCATTGACTGGTCTAGACAGGCCCTAGGACAATCTCCATCAAAGATCTTATTTTCTCCTAGATTTAAGAAGAATAGAGGCAGGAGAATTTTTGTTGACTATGACTAGAGATAGGTCTTGCCCTATTAATCCTCTGGCTACGCACACAGTTTATGCCGAGGGTAATATGGAAACCATCGCTAAAATGATACCTATTGATATCTACAGAACCCTTGGCATCGTGGAGAATGTCTTCGTCAAAGCGGACTTCTCCCCCAAGGAGATTCAGATCTATACAGATTTATTTAAATAATTTTGCGATGATTTTGCCTAGTCTTACGAGGAAATGCCAGGCATAGATCTAGGAATCATTGAACTTGAGATAACAACTTATCCTAACACCAAGTCGGTCTGACAAAATCTTCGTCCGGTTAATCCTCAGAAAGAAGGAGCTATTAAGGCTGAAGTAGAGAAACTTCTCAAAGTCAGTTTCATCTACCCCGTTCAATTGACTCAATGGGTGTCAAATCCCATTATGGTCAACAAAAAGTAGGGAATGATTCATGTATGTATGGAATTTTTTTATTTGAGCAAGGCCTGTCCAAAGGATAATTTTCCCACCTCGTTCATTGACCAGATTGTCGATGAGTGTGCAGACTGTGAGGTCTTTTCTTTCATGGATGGTTTTTTGAGATACAATCAGATACAGATTAAGCCCAAAGACCAATATAAAACAGGTTTTATCTATCCATGGGGGTACATTTTCTTATCAGAAGATTCCTTTTCGCATGAATAATGTTGGAGCCACTTTTCAGCAGGCCATATGTTTTTATTTCCATGACCTAAGACACATAGTAAAGGATTATCTCAATGATTTAGCATCACAATCTCGCAAGAGAGATGATCATCACATGCACCTCTGACTAATATCTGAGCGATGTCGCTACTATTGGATTCGCTTGAATCCAAACAAGTTTAGTTTTTGCATGAGGTCAGGTCATCTGCTAGGTTTCATAGTTTCGACAACATGGATCATGGTCGATCCTCTAAAGGTTGAGGAGATAGGTCAGTTGCTTCCCTCGCGCATAGTCCCTCAACTTCAAAGCTTATAGGGTAAGGCGAATTTTCTTCGGCGTTTTATCACAAACTATGCCGATATCACTAAAGGGTTCATGCTTTTACTAAAGAAGGGAGTCCCTTTCCATTGGAACGAAGATGCTCAATGCTCTTTCAAAGCATTGAAACATGCCATCACATCTTCCCCTCTACTCCAGCATCCCAATTATAATATATATTTCTTATTGTATTAGGTCATTGCAAAGTCAACCATCGGTATGGTCTTGTTTCAAGAGGACGATATGCTTGAATAACATGTGATTTATTACCTAAGCCGAGGCCTAGTTGGACCAGAACTCAACTAATCATATGTTGAGAAGATAGTGTTGGCAACAATGCATGCTGTCCAGTTGTTCTGTCATTATATTCTTCTTTGTAAGACCATCGTCGTTGGCATTGTGAATCTGTTCCAATATGTGTTGACATGACGCATCTTCGGTGAAAATATCAGTAGATCGATCATTATCCTCTAGGAATTTGACTTGGATTTTGTTTTCACGAAATCCAAAAAGTCACTGGTCTTTGCAGAACTTATCTCAGAACTTTTAGTTGAATCAGGTGAGGTTACACCCGAAGAATCACCAATTAAAGGAGATATTTTTCTGATTTCATCTTCAGACCCTTGGTATGGAGATATACTAGTCTATATCCATAATTGGAAGCACCCCATCTCTGCTTCTCGTGATGAGCATCGACGTATACACCATCAAGAAAAGAACTATGTCATGCTTGATGACACTTTGTATCATCAAGGTGTAGATTGCATCCTTCATTGATGCATCACTCATGAAGAAGAGGAACTTGTTCTTAACGACTTCCACACCGAAGCATGTGGTGGTCATTTTTCTAGGTTGGTGACAACCCAAAATATTCTACGAGATGGTTACTTTTGGCCGACGTTAATCAAAGATTGCATTGAATCGGTCAAGAAGTGCCACCCATTTCAAATCTTCTCTTAAAATATGAGGGCACACCCCACTACCATGTTTCCCGTCATTATTGTTGGTTGTTTCACCAAATGGGTGATTTATTATACTACATGCCACCCGATTTCATCTAGGGGCATCAATATATCATCATAGTAGTAGACTACTTCACAAAG
>JASDQU010739974.1:119277-133186 GCA_032191745.1 Picea mariana
GTTTGACTTCTCTACCTTCTTTCTAAGGTCAACAATTTCAACTTCTAATTTGCAACATGAATCTTCCTTTTCATTTATTTGAATCTTCAATAGTTCCTCTATTCTTTTGGCTTATTTAATTTGGGTCTTGAGATGGACAATAATTTCAAAATTTTTGCTAATCCCATCTTCTACATTCATATCTTCTTTTCCATCTTTTAGTCTTGTAATCTCTTCTTCCTTTTCTTCTAATTGAGTCTTATTGCTCTCTTCTTGTTCCTTGATCATTTCTTTTAACTTCAACATATGCCTTAGACTTCTCCTAAGAAACTTCTTAGTGTTATCTGAGAGATAGTTATAGTGTGTATAAAAATTATCACTCCAATACATGTATAAACCCTCTTCAATTTCCTTTTGAAGTTTTAATAGATTTCCTTCTATTCCTTTCATGGGATAAATACTATCAAACTTTACACAAACTGTTTCTACATCTTCTTCTTCAATTGTAGAGAAAAATTCATCATCATCATTGCAATCAAGGGTTTTTGAGTGTTCTTCACCTTCATTTGAAGTATCATCACTTTCTTCATTTTTTCCAACATCAACACATAATTCTTGTCCTTCATTTTCAATATCTTCCTTTGTGTTGTCATCACTTGATTCTTTATCTTCACTTGAAATGTTTTCAAAATCACATTTAGAAATATTGCATTCAATAGTTTTTGATGATTCTTTAACTTTGATGATCTTGATGGAGTGGTCTTCAATTTCTTATTTCTCTTCCTTCCTTTGATATGTCTCCTCTAGATTTAGCCATAGATCCTTGGCGGAAGTTCATTGTCCCATGCTCTCTTTGATAGGGCTTGAGAGTCCACTAAGAATGGTCTTGAGAGCCAATGCATCATTCTTCTTTCCTTCCCTTTGAGATACTAACTTTGACTTGTTCTTCAACGGAACATATCCACCGATGGTTGCCTTCCAAATAGATGCCCCCATTATCTTCAAATACACTTTCATCTCTATTCTCCAAGTAGAATAGTTTTCCTCATTAAGGATTGGAACTTCATCATCCATTTATGTGTCTATGGATATCCTTCAAGCTTGTTAAGGCTTGTAGTGAAGTCCTTCTATGATACCAATTGTTGGACACACCTACCACACTTAGAGGGGGGGTGAATGAGTGTGGGGATCTTTTTCCAAAAACTTCCCTCTTGCACAAAAACTCATCAATTAGCATTCAACATTTATTCATTACCCATTGCTGTCATTTATAACCAATTAGATGTGAGCACATATCAACAATATATCATCAACAAGTCATCACCACAATGAACACAAAGAACACAAGATGTATGTACAATTTTCTTTTTATTATGGACTACAATCCTTAGGGTTTATCAGCAACAAATAAATAGAGTACAACTCTACAAGAGCCCCAGCTCTATATGCAAGTCTCAGCTTACATTCTCAACATCAACTGAGATGAGGAAAAAATCCTCAATAGATATCAATATGTCAACAGGTACACGACCTGTCAGTAGTGTAGCCTGCGTGTGCACGTGCCCTGGCTCACTACAGCCCACATGTGAACATGGCCAGTGTATAATGCAGCAAGCATATGCTTCTAAGCAACTAGGGTTTTTCTTTTCTTCACATGCTCAGATCCTCTACAACATACAATCACTTTCTCTTCTATCTTCCACTGTCCAAACTAACCCATATCTAGTCACAACACATCCAAGCTCTCCAATAGCTTGTTCATGCTCCTCGATAAATCAATATGAATGTTATCTCAATCATGTATAAAAAACTAGTATACCATAGCAATCATGTCACTACGGAATCACAAGAGTGATGCTCACTCCATCAATTAAATCAACCAAACAGAACCACATCATAGAAAACATACCAAGAATTCCTTAAGCATTCACAACACATCAAACAATAATATCCATCAAGACAATAATGTAACCATACTAGTGTCTCAGTGATAGATCTGAGGCCATAGAATGCAAATCTGGAACCTACCTCATCATCCAAGAGCTTGGCACCAGCTCAAACACAAATTTTCGTGATTTTATCCACTCCACAGTCCCTGTACATAGTCATCCCATGTGTACACTCACCCTATACACAGCCAAACCACGTGTACACGCACCCTATACACAGACAACCCATGTGGACATCAAAAAATAGGTTTTTCTGTGAATCCGAAACTTTTGTCGTCAAGATCTCCAACATTGTCGAAACTTTGATGCATCCATGAGATCCTCTGCTCGCTCTCTTCCTCAGACTAGATCTTCAATCATGCTCAAGAGATTCACACCAATAGGATTCTCTCACAAGAAGCTCTCAATCAATACTCCACAAGATATTCACAAGAATCTCTCCATTGATCCACAAAAGTATTCTCACCAAATGTACATTTTACAAGAGACCCTAGCTTCTTATTTATACTTCCATATTCTAGGTCACTTAACCCATTTTTAGGTTACTTAACCCATTTCTAGGTCACTTAACCTATTTCCTTATTTTAGGGTTAACNTAACCACTTTCCATGAATAGAAAGTTCTCCAATACTTTATTATTTAAATATTCCTTCTTGATTTTGTCACTTCATTTTATCATTTAAATAATCTTTCTTGATTTTGTCACTTTACTTTATCATTTAAATAATGATTTCTTATTTTCAAGCACTTTGACTTCTTTGACCTTTTGGGGCTTCAAGCCATCATATGGGGGTCCTTCATCTTTGTAGAGCCATAACTCTCAAACCGTGAGGAGTTATGTGATATTCCACATACCACCGGAAATGGCATGTCAAGCACTATCCATCTAGGATAGTTTCACTAACAACTTCATTGATCTTCATCTCATTAATACACATGCAATCATGGGTCCTCCAACCATTCTTCTAGGATAACCTAATCCATAAAGCATCTTCCCATGAGGGATTTCACCATAAGGGGACCACTTTGGAGTTCATCCATTTGTGCACCTTATCAACCATGATAAGAAAATAATGATTCACCTTGGCATCAATTCACCAATGTATCATATATATCAACTATGCATCATGTATCAATGACAACTCATTGATCCATCTTCATCAATGCATCATATCAATGATCCATCTTTATCAATTGGTTTCCACTTGGACATATATCATTCTCATCAAGGGCATCATATCAATGATCCATATTTATCAATTGGTTTCCACTTGGACATATATCATTCTCATCAAGGGAATCATATCAATGATCCATCTTTATCAATTGGTTTCCACTTGGACATATATCATTCTCATCAAGGGCATCATATCAATGATCATCAATCATCAATCAATCAATTCCTTGACATCAATCAAACCAAACCATTTACATCAATGACATATGATCCAACAATCTCTCAAATAATCAAACCATTGGCATCAATGACAACATGATCCAACAATCTCCCCCTTTGGCATTGATGGCAATACCAACATTGATGTCAACTCTAATTGCCAATTATTGATGTCACCATGTAGACAAGGCATGCTCTTCATCAATAGTCAATGTGACTATCTCTCCACATTAATCTCTCCCATCAATAGACATCAATCACATCAATGTGATTATCTCCCACCCTTTGACATCAATGGGAAAGGGCCATTTTCCTCTTGGGGATGCTCCCCATGTCTTGTTGTTGCTGAATAATCTCTCCCCTTTTGAACAAGGGATATCAATCTGATGTAATGTTGAAAATACATTTTTCATGCTCCCCCTGTAACCATCGCTCCCCCTGGAATTATGCCTCTGTGCTCTTTCTTCAAATATAGGGCTCTTTTCTAGGTATGCATCTGATAAATATCTCCTCCTAGAATCATGGGAAGAAGAATAACTCCCCCTAAGGATATGTCTCCCCCTGTCTTCTCTGCAAGATAAACAATATGCTACCATATGACGATCCTTGGACCTGTTCATGCATCAAACTTGTGCTATACCATACATCATGAAACAAAGGATATGTCATCAACTACAAAGAGAATCATGAACAATATATACACCAAGTGCATCATGCACCAAAATGTTCCCATCATGCAAAACACCCATGTACATGAACCATGTACATCAACAATGTGCCAAAATGTATCATCCATGAAATGTATCCACCATAGGCCAACATGTGCATCTACCAATATGCCAACATGTTCATCCACCAATATGCCAACCATGTGCATCTACCAATGTGCCAACCATGTGCATATACCAATGTGCCAACCATGTGCATCCACCAATATGCCAACCATGTGCATCTACCAATATGCCAACATGTGCATCTACCAACATGCCAAACAATGTATCATATCACTCATGATATGTCTCTATCATGAATCAAGTGCCACAATCATGTATCAAACAAATACCAATGTTGTGAAAAACAAGTAATACCATATATGAGTGTATTACTATGCAACAATATCACAAAATGATGAGTCACATACATGTATGCCAAGTCCTCCATAAAAGATGTGCCAATCATCTTGCTAGTAAGAGCCTCTACCAATGTACTAGAAATGTACCAAATCATGATATCACACATAGATCAAGAAATAATGTACAACATGATCACCTCACCAACCATATGTTTCAACATGTAGCCCAATCCATATGCAAAATGCATGCACCATGATGTCAACACATGCTTCCAATAATACATCATAAGATATACCAGTCATGTATACCACCATTAACATCACAAAATAATTAATCCCAACAGATCAAGATCAATCCATACTCTTGGGTTAGTGCCATGCACCCAAGATTTATTTTTATTATACCATTGTGTGATCTCACCATGAAAACCTGTAGCAAACAGTGTCAGAACCTGCAATAAACAATGTCAAACTCTATAGTACATAGTTATACCATCACATCAAACTCCAAGCTATGTGCATTGTCTATTTTCCAAGGCTTTACAACAGACACGCAGCCTACTGCACAACTGAGCGCGTGTGTACATGACCTATTCAAGGTTAGCACATGTGTACACGCAACTGTCACCACTATAAACCATCTGTGCCTCAATAGATGACACTTTTGAACTTACTTTCAATCTTTCATTCACTTCTGTAGATGACCCTTCTCTTCAGAACTTGAGCTCTGAGTATCCATATTTTCAAAGATGTCTCCCTTTCTGACTTCTTTCCTTCTTCTAGCCATGCTATGTGAAGTTATTATCATGGACTTTCTTCTTGTGTTCCAACACTCCTAGGATTTGTGTCCAAATCCACTACAACTGTAGCATCTCATAGAGTTACATTGAACAGCAATGTGTCCTACTTGATCACATCTCCAACACCTCATGGTGTTGTGAAATCGTCCATAATGTATTATTTCATAAGATCTACATTCAAAAGCTTTGTGACCATATCCATTACATGAATAACAATTCCCATGAAAAATACTTTCATACCTCTGCTTTGGTGTCCCAAAAATGTCTTATTGATGTCTTCCTTGCTTTGTACTTTTGAAATTTTCTTTACTTTGTGTAGATGGTTTCTTTGCAATATTATCTTCCTCCTTTTATGGACTTACCTCATGCTTCTTTGAGGTGCTTGCTTCAACATGTGTACCTTCTCCTTTGTATCCAAGACTTGATTTATCACATGATGTTCTTTGACTTTCCAAGATCTCATCCAAGATTCGTGAGCTATTCAAGAATTTGTTTGACTTCTCTACCTTATTTCTAAGGTCAACAATTTCAACTTCTAATTTGCAACATGAATCTTCCTTTTCATTTATTTGAATCTTCAATAGTTCCTCTATTCTTTTGGCTTCTTCAATTTGGGTCTTGAGATGGACAATAGTTTCAAAACTTTTGCTAATCCCATCTTCTACATTCATATCTTCTTTTCCATCTTTTAGTAATCTAATCTCTTCTTCCTTTTCTTCTAATTTAGCCTTATTGCTATCTTCTTGTTCCTTGATCATTTCTTTTAACTTCAAGATATGCCATAGACTTCTCCGAAGAAACTTCTTAGTGTTATCCGAGAGATAGCTATAGTGTGTATAAAAATGATCACTCCTATACATGTATAAACCCTCTTCAATTTCCTTTTGAAGTTTTAATAGATTTCCTTCTATTCTTTTCATGGGATAAATACCATCAAACTTTACACAAACTATTTCTGCATCTTCTTCTTCACTTGTGGAGAAAAATTCATCATCATCAATGCAATCAAGGATTTTTGTGTGTTCTTCACCTTCATTTGAAGTATCTTCACTTTCTTCCTTTTTGCCAACATCAACACATAATTATTTTCCTTCATTTTCATTATCTTTCTTTGTGTTATCATCACTTGATTCTTTATCTTCACGTGAAATGTTTTCAAAACAACATTTAGAAATAATGCATTCAAGAGTTTTTGATGATTCTTTACCTTTGATGGTCTTGATGGAGTGGTCTTCAATTTCTTCTTTCTCTTTCTTGCTTTGATATGTCTCCTCTAGCTTTAGCCATAGATCCTTGGCAGAAGATCATTGTCCCATGCTCTCTTTGATAGGGCTTGAGAGTCCACTAAGAATGGTCTTGAGAGCCAATGCATCATTCTTCTTTCCTTCCCTTTGAGCTTCTAACTTTGACTTTTTCTTCAACGGAACATATCCACCATTGAATTCCTTCCAAATAGCTTCCTCCATTATCTTCAAATACACTTTCATCTCTATTCTCCAAGTAGAATAGTTTTCCTCATTAAGGATTGGAACTTCATCATCCATTTTTGTGTCTATGGATCTCCTTCAAGATTTTTAAGGCTTGTAGTGAAGGCCTACTCTAATACCAATTGTTGGAAACACCTACCACACTTAGAGGGTGGGTGAATGAGTGTGGGGCTCTTTTTCCCAAAACTTCCCTCTTGCACAAAAACTCATCAATTAGCATTCAACATTTATTCATTACCCATTGATGTCATTTATAACCAGTTAGATGTGAGCACATATCAAAAATATATCATCAATTACTCATCACCACAATGAACACAAAGAACATAAGATGTATGTACAATTTTCTTTTTATTACGGACTACAATCCTTGGGGTTTATCAGCAACAACTGAATAGAGTACAACTCTACAAGAGCATCAGCTCTATATGCAAGACTCAGATTACATTCTCAGCACCAACTGATATGAGGAAACAATCCTCAATAGATATCAATCTGTCAACAGGTACCTGACCTGTCAATAGTGCAGCCCACGTGTGCACACGCCCTGGCTCACTACAACCCATGTGTGAACGTGGCCAGTGTATAATGCAACAAGTGTATGCTTCTAAGCAACTAAGGTTTTTCTTTTCCTCACATGCTCAGATCCTCTACAACCTACGATCACTTTCTCTTTTGTCTTCCACTGTCCAAACTGACCCATAGCCAGTCACAACACACCCAAGCTCTCCAATAGATTTCTCATGATTCTCGATAAATCAATACGAATTCTATCTCAATCATGTATAAACAACTAGTATACCATAGCAATCATGTCACTACTGAATCACAAGAGTGTTTCTCACTCCATCAACCAAACTGAACCACATCATAGAAGCTATACCAAGAATTCCATAAGCATTCACAACACATCAAGACAATAATGTAACCATACCAGTGTCTCAGTGATAGATCTGAGGCCATAGAATGCAGATCTGGAACCTGCCTCATCATCCAAGATCTTGGCAACAGCTCAAACACAAATCTCCATGATTTTATCCACTCCACGCTCCCTGTACATAGTCATCCTGCGTGTATACTCACCCTATACATAGCCATCCCACGTGTACATGCACCCTATACACAGACAGCCCGCGTGGACATCAGAAAATAGGGTTTTCTTGGAATCCGAGACTTTTTCTATCAAGATCTCCGACATTGACGAAACTTTGATGCATCCATGAGATCCTCCTCTCGCTCTCTTCCTCAGAATAGATCTTCAATCATGCTCAAGAGGTCCACACCAATAGGATTCTCTCACAAGAATCTCTCCATCAATACTCCACAAGATATTCACAAGAAGCTCTCCATTGATCCACAAAAGGATTCTCACCAAATGTACATTTCACAAAAGATCCTAGCTTCTTATTTATACTTTTATCTTCTAGGTCACTTAACCCATTTTTAGGTTACTTAACCCATTTCTAGGTCACTTAACCTATTTTCCTTATTTTAGGGTTAACCACTTTCCATGAATAGAAAGTTCTCCAATACCTTATTATTTAAATATCCCTTCTTGATTTTGTCACTTCATTTTATCATTTAAATAATCTTTCTTGATTTTGTCACTTTACTTTATCATTTAAATAATGATTTCTTCTTTTCAAGAACTTGACTTCTTTGACCTTTTGGGGCTTCAAGCCATCATATGGGGGTCCTTCATCTTCGTAGAGCCATAACTCTCAAACCGTGAGGAGTTATGTGACAATCCACATACCACCGGATATGGCATGTCAAGCACTATCCATCTAGGATAGTTTCACCAAAAACTTCATTGATCTTCATATCATTAATCTACATGCAAGCATGGGTCCTCCAACCGTTCTTCTAGGATAAACCAATCCGTAAAGCATATTCCCATTAGGGCTTTCACCATAAGGGGACCACTTTGGAGTTCATCCATTTGTGCACCTTATAAACCATGATAAGACAATAATGATTCATCTTGGCATCAATTCACCACTGCATCATATATATCAACTATGCAGCATGTATCAATGACAACTCATTGATCCATCTTCATCAATGCATCATATCAATTATCCATCTTTATCAATTGGTTTCCATTTGGAAATATATAATTCTCATCAAGGGCATCATATCAATGACCCATCTTTATCAATTGGTTTCCACTTGGACACATATCATTCTCATCAAGGGCATCATATCAATGATCCATCTTTATCAATTGGTTTCCACTTGGACATATATCATTCTCTTCAAGGGCATCATATCAATGATCCATCTTTATCAATTGGTTTCCACTTGGACATATATCATTCTCATCAAGGGAATCATATCAATGATCATCAATTATCAATCAATCAATTTCTTGACATCTATCAATGACATCAATCAAACCAAACCATTTACATCAATGACATATGATCCAAAAATCTCCCAAATAATCAAACCATTGGCATCAATGACAACATGATCCANTTAGGGTTTAAAAATATACCGTATTTTCTACACCTTTCAAAAATCTGGGTTAGATGTTGGATGCGGTCTTCTCTGTTCTTTGAATACACAGTTACATTGTCCAAATATACTACTACACACTTGTTGATCAATCCCCGAAAAGCTACGTCCATGTCCCTCTGGAAGGATTCCCCTGCATTAATTAACCCAAAGGGAATACATTTATAATCAAAGGTTCCCCACTTGGTTCTGAAGGTAGTTTCAATTGGTATTCCTCTGAAACTAGAACCTAGTAGTAACCCAGAAAGCCATCTAATAGGGAGAAAATCTCATAACCAGACAGGGTCTGCAAGAGTTGTTCCATTGGTGGGACTGGGTAGTTATCCTTTTTCTATGCTTTGTTGGGGTTTCTAAAATCCACACACAAGTGCATTTCCCGAGACTTTTTTCTGACATGAACCAAATTTTCTACCCAAGCAAAGTTTCTAACCTGAAAGATAATTTTAGCATCTAGTAATTTCTTTAACTCCTAACACATGAGGGGTTCTAGGGATGGGAAGTACTTCTGGATCTTCTATTGGAAGGGATTTACCCCGGATTTTAACAGGATTGTGTGTTGAATAATACAAGTTTCATAAGTTTTTAGATCTCGGTAGGACCATGCACAAACATCTTGATATTCTCTTAAAAGTTTGAGATAGGCTTTCTTTCTTCTTTAGACACTATCTTTCCTAGGTTTATATTCTTAGGGTTTTTCGAGGTTCCTAGATTTATAGTCTCGTACATGGGACACGAGCTCCATGTATTTTTGTTTGTTGACCCTTTAAATATTTCCCTTAAGTCAAAGAGGTTCTCCAAATTGGCTACCCTTTTCGGAATCATGTGAAACCTTGGTTTGTCAGTTGAGTTATCTGTTTCACCTCTTTGTTCATGGGGATCAGTTTCTACTAGTTGTTCTTAGAATACTTCATCGTCAATAGCCAGGTCTTTAAAATTTTCCCGATTGGCTAGGAAGTCTATAATATGTTCATCTCCTTAAAATACCTTCCAATTAGAAATATTGTTGGGCACTGATGTTTTGTAGAGTAGTTCCACGGTGAACCTGGAGGCTTCATAGTCTTATAAAGGGGATAGCCTCGAGGCAATAGTGGATAGGGAATAAAAAAGATTGGTCTTTGTTCTGGGGATCGTTGTAACATTGAAGGCCTCAAAATGTTATATTATCCTATGCACTTCCTATTGATAATTCCTCAGGTGGGGAGACTTGAAATGTATAGTATTCTTTAATTTCCTAACGATAATTTCAGAGTCTCTGAAAACCTGTAGTTCTTTAACATGTAATTCTATGGATTTCTTTAGTCCTTGCACTAAAGCTTCATACTCCGAAGTATTATTAGTGCATTCAAATTCTAGTTTGTAGGATAGGAAATTTTGTTTTCTGTAATATACCAGATATAAAATGTATGCAGAACATAAATAAAATGCTAGTAATGGTAGAATAACATCAATATAACCAGAACATTCACCACAATAACAATGAAATGATATAAGACTAACAACAGAAATAGCACTTTGAATCTAAAAGCAATGTTCACGGGTCTCTTCGAGGGGGCAACCTCCAGTTGACCAGAGCTCTATTACAATAATATCCAAGCTAGGGTTCTCATACCCTCAACTCCTATTTATACTAAAAAGAAGCATTTAGAGGAAGATCCTTCTAGAAGTGGAAGCTTCTATTAGGTCTTCTTACATCCACCTTATTCTATTTTATTGAAAGGCCTTATTAATATTGACCCTTATTACATCCGAATATATTTTTCTAACTACGTGCGGGTTAGGACCCTAACATGTCCACCCCTTAAAAACACACTTGTCCTCAAGGCTTGAGATGAGGAAATTGTTGCAGAATGGTAGCTGGTTCCCAAGTGGCGTCTGTTGGAGTTGTATCTTTCCACTTTACTGGCACTTCCTTGATGGTTCTCTAACATAGGCGATGCTCACGCTAGTCCAAAACTGCTTCTGGCTGTAGTCAAATGGATCCTTCTTTAGCTAACTCTGGAAGGTTGGTTTGAATTTGGCACTTAGCTCCAATCACCTTCTTTAAGCATGAAACATGAAAAACAGGATGTAGCTTCGAATTGTTGGGCAAAGCTAACTGATAGGCAACTTGTCCCACATGCTTGAGTATAGTATAAGGACCATAAAATTTGGGTGCTAGCTTCTGACAATGCTTGGCCTTGAGGGAAGTTTTCTTGTAAGGTTGTAGTTGAAGAAACACCTGATCCCCTTCTGCAAATTGACATTCAGAGCAACCTTGATATTATTTTTGCTTCATTTGATTCTGTGCCATGACCAAATTCTCTTTGAGGGTAAGGAGAATAGCCTCTCGAGTTGTAAGTGTTAGGTCAACCACCTGGACCTTCAAGGCACCTGGTAAGTATGGGAGAACTGAAGGTGGATTCTGTCCATATACCGCTTCAAAAGGAGTCATGCGTGTTGCTCTATGGTATGAAGTGTTGTACCACCATTCAGCTAGGGGTAACCATTAATCCCACTGATTTTTCTTTTTCAAGGAAAAACACCTCAAATATGTTTCCAAACACTTGTTGACAATTTTCGTTTGGCCATCAGTCTGGGGATGATAAGTTGTGCTGAGATGCAATCCAGTACCTTGTATCTTGAACAATTCTTGCCAAAAATTGCTTGTAAAAGTTGGGTCACGATTAGAAACAATAGAGTGCGGCATACCATGAAGCTTGAAGATCTGATCCATGAAGATTTGAGCCACCATGGATGTTGTAAACGGGTGTTGAATGTCAGTGTTTCATGGAAACCTGCACAGGAGATCTAGATAAATCAAGTACAAACAAAGCTTATCAAGAAAAGAAGAGAGATTCAATATGGAAGAATGAGAAAATATATTCACACTAATCCAATGAGCTAATGATTGATACATAGATCATGATCAATATGATACAATGAATGAGTGGAATACACTCATATATATGGAAAATCATTCCATAATTAAGAAAAACAATCAAGCAGTTAGCTTTCCTTAGGAATGCATGCATGCATAATAGTGATGGTAAAAATAGAAATTCTAAAAATAGAACTAGTCAGTTAACTCCCAATGAACTAGTGTTACTCCCACTGAACTAGTGTGTCGAAAATAGAAATTTCTCCAACACCCGCCTTGAACATCACTATGGAGTAAAAAATGAATCCCAACTACTAGGTCATTTTAGGTACTCATGTACAATGAAACTAATGAACACTGAATAAAAGTGAGAAAAGAGGGAAAACCACATGGGAACAAAACCCCCCCTCAAAAGATAATGTATCAAAAGAAGAAAATGGCAGCTTCTAGGAAACTATGTTCTTCACTACAAGACGATCCCGCAAAGTTTGAAACTTCTATTTATTGAAAGTCTTCATGAAGATGTAGAAATCTTTATGTATCTGATGAATTCCTTTGGAAACCTTTCAGGCCTTGTACTTCTTGATCCTGTGGACCCATCTACACCTGAAAATATTCATTTCTGGTGGATGTGGAACCAAATTCCAAGTCTGGTTCTCTAGGAGCGATTCATACTCCTTCTGCATGGTTGCTTGCCATAAGGGATTTCCCACAACCCTATTGTAGTTATGTGGATCAGTATATTGAACCATATATCAATGCATGGGCATCACAGGTTCTGAATATGAAAATACATGAGAAGGATCCTCATGCTGAGATCGAGTCCTCCTCGAATCCAATGGATTCCCTGCAAGGTTGTCTGTTGCCTGAAGTTTGGTATGTGTCTTCTTGGGCATCTGCTGAAGCTTTGACGCTGGCTTCTTATCTGGATGTACTACATGCTTATTTCCATGTACAGAATCTGAGTGTATGGAATCATCTCTAATGTATGAAACTGTTGGAAGAACAAGAGTATATGCATGTTTCACTGGAGGTGCATGCAAAGTACTATCCTTATGTGTAAGTAGAATAGAGGAGTCATCATCAAAAAAAATAGTGAATTTATACAACCTTGACTTGTGATTCACCTCACCAATTGCAATGATGGAATTGTCATGCATGTCAATTACTGAAATTGAATCTGATGTAGATTCAACCTTTTTACCTTTCTGAGTGATATGATAAATTGAGAGCAGATTCATAGAAATCTTTAGAACATGTAAAACATTCTCAAAACTGCCATTGTGAAGTTCCACTCTCCCTTCTCCTGCTACTGCTACTGGAGTATCATCCCCCATGAGAATAGGGGGTCTTGAGCATGGACTCAAGGAAGAGAAAAATTCCTCTTTCGCTACCATATGATGGGTTGCACCAGAATCTATATCCATGAATCAGATGAGGAATTAATTGCAACAAGAGCATGATGATTACCTTTCTTAGGAGTGGGATCTTCTTCCTTTTTCTTCTTGACTCCCACTGGAATGAAGTTTCCAAGGTTCTTATGTTGAAGTGCATGTGCCATAAGATCGATCTGTTTCTTCATGCATGTGGATTCTTCATGATTTGGTTTATTGCAGTAAGTGCACCACTTTCCCTTCTTCTTCTTCTTGGAATCTGAAGAGTCTTTGGAACCTCAAGAATCATTAAAGGATTTGGAATATCCCTCCTTCCTATTCTATTTGAATGACCCTTTTCCATCCTGCATGGTGAGTGCATGTGCTTTGGGATCTTTCATGAGGCCCATATGTATGAGTTTTGTCTGCTCTTGTGTAAGAGACTCAATGAACTGAGCCAACGTAGGCATTTTCCA
>JASDQU010739974.1:143218-178446 GCA_032191745.1 Picea mariana
ACCTCAAAGATATGCTATAAAAGGAGGCCATGGGTGCACTACATTTTTAAGGAATTCATTTGTATTGTTATGCTACCTATATTCTCTTGGAGGATCCTCTTTCCTTGTCAAGAGCATACAAGCACCATCTCATTTAGCCATTCATATCACCTCTTGAGTGAATGTGCTTTGGATGTTCTTCACCATTTCCTTCTAGTTTGTTACTTGTAAGAAGAGCTCAATATTTGGGGGTTCAAGAGCCCTCCCATGGAGGAATATGAGGCCCATAAGTCTCTCTTTCTCTTTGGTGTTTTCTTTCCACTAATACAATCCTTTCCATTGGTAGCATGAATGTTATTTATTTCTTGTTATAATGTCCTTATGCACTCTAGTTTAGTTTTTATTATCGTTCTTAGTTTAGCCTTTTGTTTATATCATATTATTGATGTTTCTAACTCTTTCATTTACTGTTGTCTTTCCTAGCTAACCCAACTGGGTTTGTAAGCATCTCTATTTTGCTCATTTACGTGACAAAAGAGACGCAACATATTGGCGACTCCACTAGGGAAAGGTATCAATTTCCTCCCCCATTTGGGTTATTTTAGATCTTCCTTTTGTTTCTTTAACTTGCAGGAACCATAACCGGCCCAAGCCGACCTGTAAATTGTCAAATTCAAAGCTGAGCTGAGAGAATTTCATCCGCAATTTTCTTCATGGCCGTGTAACAGAGAGTGCATGCATGTTTTAACCCACATTTGCATCTTCAATGCATGTGCGCCAAACCCATTATATTTCTCAGTGCATTCTGCTCACCTGTGCCCATAATCCATTTCCAGTTCATGCATTGGTACTCACATCGCCTCTATCTACTCTACGACTCGTGCATCTGTCCAGAAAATCAAATATTGTAAGGTTTTTTGTGATCTGTTGAAGGCCCATAGCCTTCTCAAAATTGATTCCATGTAGATTGTAATATGGACCACACTTAAATACCCTCTCCATATGAAGGGATTAGTCAAAACATAGGCACTTAGGGGGTTAAAATCATAATTTCCTCTTTTGCTTGCATTTTGCCACATGGATGGCTTGCTTTGATTAAAGTTTAAGTTGGAATAACTCTACATCACATATAAAATTTGCATTGGGACCATAAATTGGATATCAATCATTGAGTATACTCTTCTCTCGCACCCCAAAGCAATCTTGAGAATCAGAAAGAGATTGAGGGAAAATTTCATCTCCCTTAAAAAGTCAAAATCTTTGGGAGAGGACAATAGCCCCCCTCGGAACTCCTCTTAGGTTTTTTTTTGTTTAAGCACATATTAAGATTGTAAGGGCCCATACATGCCCACATGCTACAAAGATAGGATAGTGGTGAAATTTAATTTCTTAGATTAAATCACTAGGGAAGTTTAAAGGTTTTGTAATGGGCCCATACATGCCCACATGTGCATAATCTAGGATAGTTTCAAATATTTCTTAGATTAAATCACAATAGGGATTTAAAAGAATAGTAAGGACCCACATATCCACAAGCTATTTTCCTAGGGACTTTAAAATTCCACAAGGCTATACCAATGACACATAGTAACTTAGGTAATCAAGACTTGTAAGGACCAATCAAAGTCCACGTGCAGCAAGGTGACATCTAAATTATTAAAAAATTGGCACAATTTCACTTGTTCACACACAAAGTCACTACTCACTCACGCAGTTTTCATCTCGAAACGTGGAGGTTGAAGTAATTTTCTTCCAAAGGGATTCTGAAACACCCCACCCCTTTTCTTGACAAAACTATCCACTCCCACTTAAATTCAATGAGATTGGCTGACACCCTCAATCTCACAAACAACCACATCTAAAAATTTTCTAAAAACTCACTAAGTTTCCTCCATAGGAGGTGCCAAAAGAAATTTTTTAGTCTAGGTAGGATCTCGGGGATAGGCATCCAAATAACTCCTCGTTATCTGGTTCTCACATCTTCAAATAGTAGAAGTTGTCAAATAGGGAACTTTAAAATCCTCCAAGTCAAGTGTTCCTAACACTATAAGGTAGGGAGATATCGATGAAGGGTCGAAGGCCAAGGTCCCATTGTTCTATGTGTCCCCCCTCAATGCACCCACCTCTTGTATGGAATCCATCCCATGACCCATTTCTGAGGCCGAAAATCTAAATGTCGCACTTTGACAGAGGTACCTAGTGACCAAATTTTAGGACATCTACCCAGGTGGAAATTGTGGGTTGCAATTGCACCTTGATCAGATTTTGTGTAGCTATTGGGAAATATCGCCAGCTCTTTTGGGATATGCACCCTCTACCCCTCATTATAACTGATTACTTCATCCTTCACTAGTTCCTCTTCTGGTGGCTTCAGACCCCACTGTCAAGTGCTATTGGAAGTTTTAGTGCTATTTGAGAGGAAGGACGTTACATCTTTTAGGACACGAGCATTTGTTTTCTTTGTTCTCCTATGCAGACAAAATCCACCTATCCACATATATACTTATTTATCAAAATGATTTATGTATGATGCCCTTCTGATTACATCTAATTCTGAAATATATTGTGAAGGTTCAAAAAATTACAGCAAAGGCTCTTGACCATGTATTTCTCTCATCCCCATTTTCACACATCCACTTAGATAGTTGGACATCATAGGGGACCCACAGAATCCCTCCTCTCCTAGGGGGAGTTCCTAGTCTTTTCCACTCATCGGATTCACCTTATCACACCCCTATGAGTGATACTATCTTGGGATCAACATTTTTTGGTTCCACTTTACTTGGGTTCACCTCCCAAGGTCAACCATCCATCGCTCTCCTTTACACAGAAGCGGGGGCACAACTTCTTCTCAATGAGGATGTACAAAACCACCTATTCCCCCTCAAGGATCAAGTACACAAAACACTCACACCATGGCTGGAACTAATCCTCTACCACTACCTCAAATTCCATACTTGGCTTCCCTCAACATACCGGATTTGACTAAACTCACCAATGATCCTATATTGCACAACCCCACATGGTCTGCAATGCCTACCAAACTGCTTTCAGACATCCCTAAGTTTGAAGGAAAATCGGGAGACGATCCCGCCAACTATATCATGACCTTCCACTTATGGTGCTCTTTAAACAGCATCATGGACGATTCCGTCCGATTGAGGTTATTTCAATGCACACTCGCTGGCCCATCAGCCAAGTGGCTTGTAGAAGAAAAATCTAAGTCCCATGTGACCTTTGAATCCTTGGCCAAATAATTTTTTACCTTATTTCAATTACCAATTCATCATGACAATGGTCTTGAACTACTCTCAGAGATTAAACAAACCTCCTCCATGCACATCACTGACCACATTCACGAATGGTTTCGGCGACGTAGTCTCTGCAAAGATGAAGCCACCCCACAACAATGTCTCAATTGGTTCCTCAAATCACTTATTTTCCTCCTTTCCAAAGATGTGGCCGCCACCTTCCCCCAGTCTGAAGAAGAGGCCATTAGCAATACCCAACAGTTTGAAATCATTTACTCACAGTCAAGGTACTTATATACAGTACTATCGGATGCCCCAAGACTCGTGCCATTCAGCCAAGACAAACCATGGATGTCTCACTCTACTGATGGATTGATTGGTACCATTTCAAACCACAATCCATACCCCCCACAACCAACTACGTATGGTACACCTCCATACCCACCGATATATGGAGGAAATCCTTACTATCCCCCTCCCCCTTATCAACAACCATACCTAGTTTCTCTTTGTCCACCCATAAGTGGACCCCGTTGGCACCCATTAAGCGCTCGGTTGTTCAACCTAATTCTGGAAACCCCTCTACTCCTACTTATACCCTAAGCACTAGTGAAAGCATCACACCTTCCTACATACCTTACATATCAGTACCACAACATAACCCTTACTTCCCATTTCCTGGTCCTCCCAAGCCCATTTCCTCTCCACAAGGGAAACCACACGTCGAGGTTAACTTTGTTCAACCCTCTCCCATTCAACAAGTTCACCACTTTGAACAACTAAATATGGCCAATCTGACCCATCCATCAAATAATGCCAAAAAGAAAGGCAAAAACCGAAATAATAATAATGCAAGACTAGGAGGGAACCACCCCCAACAGAATCAACTTGTCGGGGGAAACCAGAATCCTCAAGGGGGAAATAACAACAAACTCCAAGGGAAAAATAACAAAAACCTTCAAACAAACTTCCCTTGTGCCCTTTGCGGTGATTTTGGTCACTATACTTACCATTTCCCCCAAATCCTTGACTTTAAACGGATGAAAGACTCTGTGAATGGACCACATCCTCCAGCACCACCTACCCCTTAGCAGGCCCCACAACAATATGTGCAGCAACCACCCCCAGCTGTGCTGCAAAACCCCATTTTGCAACAAGGGGTGATGAACACCCAACAAGACATGTAGCCTACCCTACCACACATGGGACAATATCCCAATATGGGCAATCTTGCAGATCACACTATCCTCCTAACTAGCGAGGAAGAAGTTCTTCTACAAATGCACACTCGTCAATACAGCACACTCCCTGAGCCTGCTCCCACCACCTTGGAAGCACACCCATTCAAAACCGGACCCCCTTTGATAATTCCTCACCCTAATACTAAAACACCCCTTCATATTCCTCGCATCCCATTTCACAGGAATGTCCACAACCCTCAGGCTAGGGCGGCTCATAATTACAGTCTGGTCGATGAAATGGCACAATCTCCTGCCACCATGTCAGTCTTAGAAGTCCTTCAAACTTTTCCCACTCAACGGAAGGCATTACTTTCTACCTTGGGGGTAGTCGACCCTGTTGATACCCACCTCATGACATTTTATCTCAAAAGTAGAGAACCTCACATCCCCTCTCTCGTAGCTTTTCAAATACCAGTTAAAATCTGGAACATCAAAGTTCATCAATGCATAATTGATGAAGGTGCATCCACATGCATCATGTCCAAATCTGTCTAGAAGAAACTTGGTTCCCCCAAGCTCATACCATCTGCCAATACCTTAAGAGCTTATGACAGACGACCATCTTCTCTCGAGGGGCTCTTCCAAAATGTCCCCTTTGAACTCAGGGGCAAAACCATTCTTATTGACATTGAGGTTATCGATGCCCCCCTCGATTACAATATCTTGTTTGGTCGTAGCTACATGTACACTATGAAGGTAGTAGCCTCTTCTCTATTTCAAACCATGATGTTCCCCCATAATGGGAAGATCATCACCATCGATCAAGTTTCACATTATGAGCCTAACCCATCTGCCAACATCGAAAAAATCCTCCCCTTCATCCACACTAATCCCTATACTTACCCACTCATCGAGATGGGCCACAAAATTTTCAAAGGCCCATCCTTGCTAGGGACATACCATGTAGCACCAATGTTTATTCATCCTTTCGCACAGGTATGTGTCGTCTCATCCAATGGAACTGAAATTGGAGATACACTTCCTCCCCATGAGGCCTCTCTTATATCTAATGCCCCATTAGTCACAGAGCTTCTTCCTCAGGATCTCCATGAAAACCCTCCAGCTTCACCTGTTTCTAATTTCACCTTACCCCAATATCACATCCCGATTTGGGAGACATTCCCCCAAGCCATTACTCAAATCCCCTTCTTTTACCCTTCACTAGGCGTACAATATTTCCAAATAGCCGCAACACTTACCCTTCCCAACATGGTGCTAGAAACCCAAGTCTGGTATCTACATCTGCCTGAGATGGTCCCGCAACCATCCCTCCCTCCCCAAATGGAAGGAATCCCGATGCATATTCCAATACTTACCCCCACCATCCCACCTACACCCCCACTCACTAGCACCCCTGCTACAGCTAGGGGCAGATGGAATAAGAAAGAGCCCGCTGCTCCGCCTCCACCACGAGTTCAACCTCCTTGTGCACTATGCGAGAAATATGGACACCCTACTAATAATTTCCCATCTCTCCCTGAGCTATGCAATTTAATTCAAATCCCATGATCAATGACACCACTCATCAGTTCTTCCAATGCTACCACTACGACCACTAACACAGGTAGCATAGGGTTGCGGACCAAATTCGCATGTTCCATATGTACTAAGTATGGCCATTACACCCACCACTACCCAGTATTACCTCATTTTTAGTAGACTCTAATGGTTTTTCTCCATAGTTTCTAGCAAGAACCTCCTCCACTTGCATCATCTCACACGCATGTCACTGGCATCCACTATGTCACAACCTCAATCAATGAATGTATAAGACGTCCTTTCTCTCTTTGTGAATCACTTGATCATTTCACATATCAATGTCCTATGATCATTGAATACAGACATCGCTAAATGGCCCTTATTCAAATCCCTACACCCCTCCCTCCAGCAGAACCAATGAATACCCCTACCCCATCACTTGATGTGGTTCATATCTTCTCATCGGAACCTGGGCACTGCCTACTCCCCCATGGTTCCTAGATGATTTATATGAGTCTTTTCCCCCAAATCCCCCCAATTCTCTAATCCATTTCCCCACAGAAATTCTACACCCGACTACCATTTTCAACCCATAGTATCTTGATATTTGGTTCATGTCGAGCGAACCATCGCAACCCCCTTGCATCACCCTCCTTAACTCTTCACCACCCGAAGACAACCACGTGGTGACATTCACCAATTTTGATACTCCTCTATATCCCCTATATTCTCGACAGTTCCATTGAGACAAAGACATCCTCGAAGAGTTAACTACCACCAATTTCCCATGGGATGCGCTCCACCACAGAGCACTCTTTCTTTCACTGGAAGCCTTCGCACCTCCTAACCAAAACCCCATATACGTAGTCAAAACCAAATATTTTCTTCCATCGGGGCATATAGATTGGTTCAATAACCCTATCCCTTCCCCCGACACTTTTGAAGAAGGCAATATGGCCAATATTTCCCCCACCATCAAAATCGATATTTCCATCAAATCTGAAGTTGTAGAGGAAACACCATTTGCGTTGCATGCTCCCCTAAATAAATCATCACCTACAAAGCTCTTTTCCAGGAATATCGGGATATTTTTTCCTAGTCATACACAGATATTCTTGGCCTTGATCATAGCCTCTTTTGTGTTTCGAACCATAATGTTCCCCCATAATATGAAGACATTTTTTCCTGGTCATACAATTTATTTATCATCCGTTGTAGGTCTTCTATGTCTCCACTTCCCTTTTCGAGACCTTGTTCTGTTTGTTTCCCTAGGGGTCTAGTTAACAAGATTCCTCTCTTCGGTGGAGTTTGAGTTTCCTTCTTAACCAATGAGACTTGGCCCTCTTTCCATCCCATCATTTGGAATTCAATTTTTTTGGCTTCCTCGAAATTTTCAGCTAGGGTAAGCTTGGCGACCCTTTTTACAAACATGGAAATAGAAGTAGGGAGAGCATTAGCATATACCTCAATTTGCAACTCCTGAGTGGGTTTAGATTTGGGTTGAAATTTGTTCAAGATAGTGGTAAATCGTTGATTGAAGTCATTCACCTTTTCTTTTAAACTCATGGTGGCGGCGAACAGTTCAGCCAATAAATATCCCGTAGTGGTTTCTTCTGCAAATTTGTCTAAAAAATATTTTTGAAACTTCATCCAACTAGTTATGGACCCTATAGGAAAGTTAAAATACCATGCAGAGGTTGAATTATCAAAGGTATAGGGAAAAATCTTGCATACTACATCTTGGGGAGTAATGTTTCTGGATGTCGAGGGAGGTTATGCATCCATCCGAGGATTGCCAGAGCATCTCTGTCCAACCATGGTTGATTGTTTTGATTTGGGTTTCCCCTTTCTTCATTATGATCATTGTTATCCTCCATGTCGTTCAACCCCGAAGCTGAGAGATCCGAGTTAAACCCTTCCTCCTCAGATTCAAAATCATCGGGCTCAGAGTAGTTACTAGTTGGTGCTTCGAGGATTAGATTAAGGCAATGTTCAATCTTGATGAGGGATAAATCTATCAGGTCTTCTACTGTGTGAACAAAAACCTGGTCGGGGGTGTCGACCACTGGTCTACTTACTTGTTTTCTATGAGGAAGTAACGAAGCTAAGGGTAATGATCTAATTTTCCAGGTGTAAGCTCTTCTGATTCTTCTGAACCAGTTCAAATCTTCTTGAGGGAGAGCATAAGGTATTTCAGGGAATAATTGTTCTTCCTCTTACTGGGGTGAGTTACTCATTTCAGGAGTATTGAGTGTGTGTGGGTTGTCTTGAAAATGAATAGCCATGCATGTGGGATGTTTTGAATCTGTAGGCTACACAAAATATTATATCAGAAATATTATTAGCCATTAATTCAACAGGCACTCATTCTAGTGCCAATTCTATTGAGGAGTCCTAAATCCATTTAATGCAACAACAGGAACCAAACCCACCAAAAAGGCCCAAATAGACATTGCAGTGTTTGATGGTGGAATGGTTCTCCAGTTCTTTCGATCCGACCAATTTATCGATGGGCTTTACGTAGTGATTGACAGGATATTTTCTTATGAAAGTTTCTACTTTAGTTTAAACATTCTCTTATTTTGTCTTTTATTTTATTAGATAGGTCTGATTAAAATATGTGTGCTAGTATAAACCAGTTGGTAAAAGGGGGGTTCTGAACTACTGAAGAAGCCTAAGCTTGGGATAACCCTCGTGCTCAAGCATGCAGACAAAGATATTCACACCTATCACAAGACTAGTACTAATACATTAACTTGTTGGTATTTCAATTATTGACTAAGATACAATTATCATAAGAAAACACGCATCCAATAAAATGAGGGAAAGAAAAATAGTTTCCTTATCTCTAGAATTAATCACACATTAACACAACAATTTGCTTTCCTCATTAGAGACAAGAATTACAAAAAATATTGAAACAAATAACTTATCAATAGATTCAAAAAATCTTACTCATTACAACATCCATTCATGAAATAAAGTTGGAAGTAATTCCTCCTCAAATCCAATCACACAACGTCTTTGATGAAAAATAGAAGTTTCTCTCCAGTCCTAAACATGACTTCTCAATTAAGGTAGTTCAGAAATAGTGCCTTACAATTCTGAAATGAGGGTATTTTCAAAAATCATCAACCCTTGCTAAAAGGTCAATCCTCTTATTTATAATGAATCATTAACTAAAAATAGCTATTACAAGTGAAAGATAAGTAAAAAAAAATATCGCCACATGGAACTTTCATCTCTATGTTCTCTAAGAATCATCAAATAGCCTTACTGAAGTGGATGACTCTTCTCATACTCTGACCACTTGACGAAGAGTTCCTCGCATGTGTTGGAATACAGGAACATGTGTTGGTTCATTGGGAATGAAAGAATTTAATTCACTTCTATTGCCCGTGATCTATACTTGACTATTTTAACACTTAACCACTGCAAAAATGCTCAAGCCTTGATTGGATGATCCATGAACTGTTGAACTTGACCTGGCGCCATTCTCACCACATTTTATATATTTTTTGTCCATGCCGAGTCTCATTCTGCATGTTCCTTGACTATGTCACACAGGTCGACAAAGTCCTCGGGTGAGCCAAATTCTGGTAGGCCGATGTATTTCATCTCCCGATTAATCATTTCCCAGCTCTTTTCGCATTCGGCCCATTTCTCCCGAATCTCCAACTAAGGTTCCTGGGCCATTTTCACCAAGTATTTGGTCACTTTCCTAATTCGATCTATGTTGTTGTCCTTAGCACCCAAATATCGTGCTCTTCGACGTCTCGACCCTTTTGAACTGAGTTTATGTAATCGATCATTTATACTACTTGGTGAGCCTTCTCATACCACCTTCCCACTTCCTTGCAGGTCTCTAGTGCCATAAGGGTGTCGTCTTGGAAATCATCTATACCTGTAGTGAAAAGGAGTCGTTCATTCATGAATTTGTCATAGGCATCTTGAAACTCACTTCTCAAAAACACTGTGGCCTATGTGGAGTCCTGATAGTATTTTTTCAAATGGCACAGATGCTCCAACTCCTTAAGTGCAATGGCCAACTCATTTTCATCTCTTATTTCTCTATCCAATGTGGCATCTGTGATAGTCATCCCTGTGCCGATAAGCTCGGACTTCTTGGCGTGTTATTTTTTTAGCATCTTCTCCTATGTAATGATGAGGATCGATTTTTCTAATGTGAGCCTCCTCTTTTTAGTGGTCCTCTTCATGATATCCTTTATCTTCCTGTCATAGGTGATTTCTTGTATGTTGGCGACCTCATCAACAAGTTCGGGGATTTTTTGTTCTCCCCAAGTTAGAGTATCTCCCAAGCTCTAAGTCGTATGTATGTGTTCCAAGATTGGTTCCTAGACTTCTTCTATATGTCCCGATGGCTCGACCTCCATTTGTGGTGCATTGTCTAGTGAGGAATCAGTCAAAATTGAAGAGTGAGGGATAGCTCCGATACTTACTTGGTAATCATTTGTCACTTTCTCTTTCTGAACTCTCGATCCAATCTCATCCCTTGATTTCTCCATTGGGGTTCCCAGCAAGTCGACTATCTCAGTTTCTAAGGAACTTTCAACCTCATGCTCGCTCTGTGGAAGGAACGAAACTGGAGCATCAGGACTTGGCGTATATGCTCTCTCAGGTTATTTTTCCTATGTAATCTGCACAGGAGTCATGAGGGACACCTATTAAATCTCCTCATCATCATAGATGGTTATTAAATCAAACAAGGGGTTTGGTACAATTATCCTACCTGGTGTGCTCGCTATCTCAGGCTGGGTTGAAATCCCCCCTGGTGATATGATTTGTGGTGGTGGAACTTCAAGGTTTTTTAGCCCAATGATTTCTTCAAGTTGCATTGGCTCTAGACCACTTGGCTCTCCTCTGCTTTTGATTGGGTCATTAGTGGGAATCCTTGACATCTCTACCAGATCAGGGTCATTCTGCAATTAATCAATGATTCTTTTCACCCCTTCTGCCAAGAGAAATCCTCTTATTTTTTCCTCTGTAGGATTTGTCGCTCTAATTTCTTCCCTAGACTTGAGGGCCTCTTGAGTTGACTGCTCTATTTTCTCCACTTTTTCATCCATGATCATGGCCTTGAACCTGGACATATTTGAGTTTTCCATCCTCTGTACTACCTCTTCCTAGTCCTGAGCGCATTCTATGAAAATTTCATCCTCAAATTTATCATGCATGTATGGCCAATAGGATGATACCTCTAAATAATGTTGGAGGATCGGGCCTTTAGGGTCGTGCTTTCGGAATCATCCTATCGGGAACCTAAATTCAAGTTGGCTCAACCCTTCTTGTTTGGCTTGAGAAGTCTCCTTTACCAAATAAAACCCTACATGGAAACCGTAGGGTATGAAATCTTACTTCTTGTCCTTGACTAGTGTGGCATTATAGCCCTACAAGATAGTCTGATAGGATATTTCTCCCATAATGAGTTGGTATGGGACGTGAGAGGGTAGTATATGTGGTGCTCTGGTGGCCCCGAAAACCATGATATAGGTTGAGTGTTCATCTAAATAGATGTATGGATCCCTCAAGTTAACCGTCCCATACCAACCATTGCTCTAGTTGGTAAAATGCTTGTCCTCCTTCCACCATGAGGCCATCAGCCTGCTAGTGTCGTGGAATTTGTAGAAATTCACCATGAAGTCTATATTTAGTCACTCCTCTCAGTCTCTGAGCTTGTAGTATATCTGGACTTCTATCGGGAGGAAAACTCCAACACACCCACCATTCTCATCGTTGATTAAACATTTATGTGCATCTGTATGGTCGATTAGCCACTTCAAAACCTCTATGCAAGGGAAAACCGGGGTTTTGTTGGCTATCATCTTGAAATATGACCGTCAAATGTTTGGGAAAACCTAGTCATCGAGCATCGAGTGCCCTTACATCGGAGTCATTGTGTGGGATATACTCTGAGTACTTCTCCCAGCTGATTCTGTTGAAAAGGTCCCCCCACTGTAGGAGAATTACTTTGGATATGGTGCTTTCTTCTGTATCACTGAAGACCGGAGGTTGGAAAAAGAATTTCTTTGTTGATGTTTTTATGACCGGCTCCACCCTGGGAGTGTACACCAACTACCTCACTATGCCAGTAGGAAAACCTTCACCTGTTTATGCTTCCTTTAGCTTGGGTGATCTCGACGAGCGTCTGGTTGTTGGATTTCTTGGAGGAATTTTACCTGCAACTAGAACATAGTTAGAGACTGTGTAAGAAATTAGATGCATATATAAATCAAAACCGTCAAATTGAAAAAATTGAACACATACCTCTATAACTTTTTTAACATGGTTTTGATAATCTAAGGATCAGTACAGTCTCAAGATGCTTGCTTTGCTTCTTCGTATGCTATGGAATTCAAACTTGTGCGCAGAATGAAATTGGTAAAAACTATTCTAGATATTTAAATAGGGATGAACTTACCTTGTCACATCAACCATTCAATTCGGGTTATGAGTGTATTTCTATTAAATCTGTCTCTAGATCTTCAAAGACGTTTAAAATTAAATTTGACCGTGGGTTGACGGTGCGTGCGTGGGTTGTAATGTGGCCTATCAATGATTTCAAATTGTCGTTGTTTAATCGATGCATAAGGTAGCAACATATGTGGGATGAAACATTAACTAGTTTACTGAATTCCATAATCTGATCGTATCTTGTGTTGAAAAAATCCCATCATTTCTCTAGTCCAGTTGGTGAATCAGGGTTGGGGTTCTACTTTGAAACAATTTCGTTGATATCTTCTTACAGAAGATATGATGTCAAACGATCTTTCCATACAGAGATGACATGGAAAGGTTGACTTGGAGGTGTGACTAGGACACAAGAAACTTTAAGACGACTTGAGACGAAATTATGCCGCATGACACCCTTACGTGATAAATACACGTGGCACTCAAGACCAACGTCTTCATTTACTTGTGTTAGTCGGAATTGGGACTTTCCTTAAGCCATACATTATAAAACCCTATCCTATCTTTCTAACGCTAAAAAGTATAAAGGATCGACGATCAACGATAAACCTACCCAAGTGCTCCTGGATCGACTCTCTCAAAAAATTCCCAATGTCGCAAGTGTATCGGGGATTGGTGATCGACGATATGTTTATCACAGACAAAAATGATTGTTTTAACCCTTATAGATTTCCCCAACCCCAAAAAAGTGCATCGGTTATCGTCTATCGGTGATTTTTTTATTGCTTTTGTCAATGTCTATTTCTCTCTCACTTTGCCAACTCTGATGTGGATCGGCTATCTCTTGAATTTTTGTGGAGACCAACTTATGAAAAACAAATCCACCTATCAAAACCGATGATTCATTGGTTATCGGCACCTATTGTAACTGTGTGGCCACTTTACCTTCTTAAATTTTTCCGACGCCGAACACAATTGCGTTAGGTGCAAAATTAGCTGCAGTTTCTTAGTTAGGATGTCAATTTATTTTAGACATGAGGTTTCATTTAACAAGTTAAAACACTCTACTTTAATTGATAAGAGTCATGAAAAAAAAACAAAATAAACCACCCCCCCCCTTGTGAACTAAATTTAGACAGTAAAAGAAAACAAGTGGTACCCAAAAAGTGATTAAATATCATAAGTATTTTTAGGGTGTGTTGAGAACTCAATAGGTTCAAGTAGAGGATCTGCCAGAGGCGATTCAATGGTAGGTGGTGGGTGTGCCCCATGCATGGATGTGACTCTTTTTACATCTCACAAACGTCATATTATGTTATCATGACACACATCCAGTGCCACAGGTGTAGATGTCATGGTAATTGTATCAATCAGTTGTATATGTATTTTTAGGGTGTGAGCCCCAATTTTGTACTATGAGACCATATTTTTTTGAGAGATGAAATATATAAAAAACATTGGTCTTCAGAATTACTTAGATTACAATGTGTACATTGGTGAATGTGTTTTATTTACTTTAGTTATGTGACAAATGCCAATCTAAAACATAATTAGCATATGCATTGGATACATAATTAGTACTTCTAGGTATGTGATTATAATTAATAAAATCAAAATGTCATTCCAAAAGTTGCACCTTTAGGAATCATCAAATTAGAGTAGGGTATCGCACACAGTAACTGTCATTCAACTGACATACTACTAAATGGGAATCCAGACAAACTTATAATAATTGAATACCATGTGAAATGGTGTCGCATAAAATATCTATAACGACTCTATACTCAACCACATTATTCATTGATGGACCTAGACAAACTCCACCTGAAGACACCAGTTGACCCTCGGATGAGTAAAAAACCCAATCAGAGGAAGCCAATTTTCGTGTATGACGACTGTAACCATCTACGAATCCTAAGTAAACATAAAACTCCATTGACATCTGTCAACCAAGGGAAAACTTGATAAGCAAGCTGATGATGCAAAGGAAAATATATATACACTAAAATACATTAGTATACAAAGAGTTATGCCCAATATTGGGGCTCAAGAATAATATATTGTCAATTAGAGCCCATTTCTAGGCTCAACTTGCATATTCCCTTCATAATATTCTAATTTGTAGGCTCCTTTTTCTAAGACACGTCACATGATATAAGGACCATGCCACATGGGGTTGAACTTTCTTGCCCCCAGTGGTTCTTTGGCTTTGTCATACAAGAGGACCAAGTCACCTTCAGCGTATTGATGAGGATAGATAGATTTATCATACTGGACCTTGACACATCATTTATTCACTTCGTTATTCATAGAGACATCTTGACATTGCTCATATAGGATCTCTAGGTGTACGAGAAGTTCTTCAAGATGAGAAGTGTTAGGTAGGATCTTAACTTCCATTTTAAGAGAATGGATTTCTCATTCAATAGGAAGGATCGACTCCACACCATGTACTAACTGAAAAGGAAAAAAAACGATGGAAGTATTAACCGAGGTTCGGTATGCCTAAAGCGTAGAGTAAAGCATGAGATTCCAGTCAAATTTGCTCTGGCTGACAGTTTTTTGTAAAATGGTCTTGAGAGACTTGTTCATAGCCTCCACTTGTACATTTTCCTCGGGATATTATGGGGAAGAATGAACATGTTTAAAACCCAGTTTCGATGCTAACTCTTTCATCATTTCATTCTGAAAGTGACTTCCATGATCAGTGACAATATTTCCTGGGATTTCGAACCAAGATATAATTTGATTGAACATGAAAAAATATGCAGTCTTGCCATCAGATTTAATCTTAAGCATGGCCTTGGCCCACTTAGTAAAGTAGTGTATGACCACGATAATATGTTGATGCCCCCCAACCAAATTTGGGTTGCGATCTACAAAATCCACCCCTTAGTTGGTGAAGGGATCGACAGTTATGATTGGGTGAAGAGGGTCTAGATGCGAGTGCATCTTTCGAGTGAACACCTAGCAGGGGTGACACTTCTTGACCACTTCAACACAATCTTTAAAAATAGACGGCCAAAAATAACCGGCTCAAAATACATTCTAGGATGTTGCGAGCCCGGATAGATGACCACCACAAGACCCATTGTGATAGTCATTAAGAACAAACTCAGCCTCTTCGTGAGTCAAGCAATAACGCGAGATATTATCTACACTTTGGTGATACAAAGTGTTTCCAATGATAAGGTAGTTCTTAGCTTGATACTGTATGCGTCGTCAATCATCTCTCGAAATATGCTGAGAGAACTTCAAGGTTTGAAGATAGATCAAAATGTCTCCATACCAGGGGTCCAATGAAAAGATAAAGAAAATTTGTTCATCCAAAAATGAATCAACATGAATAACATCCTCATCTAAACAAGGGAAGTCTGATATTAAATTAGCAAAAACTAGTGATTTATTGGATTTCGCCGAAGCAAAATTGAGGTCAAAATATTACAAGATGAAAATCCATTTATTATATTTCCCTCCTATGATACCCCTAGTAAGGACATATTGAAATGGGTTGACATCAACAACTACGGTATTTTTTCAAAGTAATATATAGTTATGTAATCATTGAATCGCGTGTATGGAAGCCAAGGCTAGCTTCTCAACATGAGATTATCTGAGTTCAGGGATGAATAAGTTTCGACTAAGGTAGTAGATGACGTTCTCATGGAGCTCATCATCCTTGTGAACTAAAACCATACCAACCGTCCCTTTGGACATGGAAATATAAAGAAAGTAATCTCTATTGTAGTCGGGAGGCTTCAACAGAGGCATCAATATCAAGGATATCTTGACAGCATCGAATGTTTTTTGGGCTTGCTCATCCCATACAAACTCTATGGATGTTTCTGATCTTTCAGAAGCTAAGCACACTCTGTCTCGATTGTAACTGACCCTTCTCCTATCTTTCACTATGATGAACTAGTTGTGAACAGGAATACGTGGAGGCGGGTGTCTAATAGGAAGACACGACGCATGAAGGTGGACAACATGGATGTAGATGAAGTGGATGGGAGTGGATGTGACAAGGGTGAGTGGAGGAAAGATAGTGGTGACATGGAGGTGACATGGTGTCATATAAGCACATACTTGTAGAATTTGTAGAGGGTGGTTTGGGTCCATGTCGCTTTTGGGCCCACAATCCCCCATAAGCTACCATGTACCCTTCAAACAATACCATGGTTCCAATTGCGAGACAGCTCTAGAAAATTAACGTCCGGGAAGATTATGTCCCCGAAATGAATTGTGGTCATCGATATGATTACAATATGTGATATGGGTAATATTCCTTCCTTACCTATTGCACAGATCAACAGTGTTGGTTGATTTGAGATCAACGGTCTGTGATCACTTCGGGAGTTCAGGCTTCAGGAGTTTCAATGCATATTTCTTACCATCCTCTAGAGTGTCATACTATTGACTTGAGGGATCTGCCTCCATGTGGCCTATGGATCTGGATGGTCTAGATTCACTTTGGGAGTTCAGGCTTCGGGAGTTTGTAAATGTTGTGCTTGGAAATCTTTTGGACAAAAATCACTGAAGTGAATGATATGCATCCACGTGTCCTTGTTGATGGATGGTCAAGATTCACTTTGGGACTTCGGGCTCTTCGAGATTTTATGAATGTTGTGCTCGAAAATATTCTCTAGTGGTATGGGCTGCAAAGTGACGTGGTGGCCTAATGTCATATGATGTCACGACTTCTGATGTGTCATGGAAAGAAGGGTGACACGTGTCACATGGAAATGGGTGAATGACATAACCAAATGACCTGGAATGAGTGACATGTGTCATGACTAATGAGTGTTCCACATGCTATGACTGATGAGTTCAACGTGCTCCAAAAATTCGAGCTTCGAGAGTTTTGGACTGTGAGGCATGAAGTTCTCCTGAAGTAGTACAAGACCGAAGTAACGTGGCAGTCTCTCGTTACTTCGTGACTTCAGCAATTCAAAACTTCAGGTAATTCTTTCTCTAGTGCTTCATAAATCTCCCAGAGTGTTAAGTCTCTGAAGTGAAGGATCTACCTCCACGTGTCTTCTAGCTCTGGATGCTCCAGGTTCACTTCAGGAGTTCAGGATTTGGGAGTTTTCGTATCCTTGCTCACGCAATCCTCTGAAATGTCGTATATCCAAAGTGGGAGATTTGTCTCCGCATGTCCTCGTTGATGGATGGTCAATATTTACTTCAGGACTTTGGCAATTTGGAACTTCGGGTAATTATTTCTCTAGTGATTCGCAAATCTCCCGGAGTTCTAAGTCTCTGAATATAACGTGGCAGGCTCTCAGGATTTTGGGACTTAGGCTCTTCAACTCTTCAGGATTTCAGGTGTTCGTGTACTTCGTGGGTTTTCTCTTCATGTTAAACCCGATGTGATTTTGACATGCCAAATGCACGAAAATCATCGATCTAATTGGCCTCATGGATCTCCACCATCGAAAGTCAACCTGTCTATTCCCACAATGTAAGCCTGAAATTGACCTCTCTGGATTGTTGCGTTTGTCCACAGGCGTTTCCTGTGCATACAAAAAGGCTTGGTTGATCTGATGTGAGCTCAATCAATGGAAAACATGATGACAAACATTCTGAACCAAATATTACATGTCATTATCCTTGAAGGAACAGTAAAAACAAAAATGCACAAAGACTCAATCAAGCAAGAAACGAATAAGAACCAAGTCACTTGGTAATGGGAAATTGACTCAAGTGGTACTCAAAAACAAAAAAATTGATAGAGGCTTTTTAGGGTGTGTTGAGTGATCAACAAATGGCAACTTACTGGGTGAAAGAAGAATCTTTGTTACTACCTCAAGCTCAACTGATGCAAAATTTGTTTAAGAACTTAACTAGTTTTTTATCAGAGCCTCTTTTATCCTTTCATTTCAAATTCCCTAGTTGATGCATCTGGGCCTTCCTATGTGGCTTTAAATATTTATTCTACCTTTATTTTATGTAACCCTGACTAACGCCCCTTTCAAAAAGAGTCGAGTTAAGAATTCACTGGCCCCAGGCCCTTTAGTTATCCTTATTCACTTGCTATGGTGTTGCTCTGCAGCCAGCGAGCATCCATAGCCCCGGTGGAGTCACCCCAACATCACAGACCTTGCTTCGTTGCCAGCGAGCATCCATAGCCCCCACAGAGTTATTTGCATACCCTCTCCTATTGTGTACTCATTTTATAAGGTTGATTTTATTTCAACAGAATGCCTTGAGAGAGTGGGAGATGAAGATGTTTGTTATTTGAAAAATTATATGGTTAAGGTGAATTTTTGATAGCTTTGTATTTGAGGTACATGCAATCCTTTCCAGCTTACCACCTTTCCCTTAAGTTTTTACCAGACCACCAGGCAGACACTTCGTCATTTTCCCAAGGTTGTTCATCTACAGGTTAGATAGAAAACCCTTTAAAACAACCACAGATCTCCAACTACTTCTTGCGTTGTATGTGAGTGATGAGTCAGGAACAAAGTTTTTCATATCACATGAATTGAGGTCAACCATTGTCTTGCTAAACACAATCTTCAAAAGCGCATAAGTACTATAGAAATTTAAAAAAAAAAAAAAAAAATTCATTTCGCAATCGACCTACCCTACAACAAAACATCATGAAAACACACATACAAAAAAAAAACCTTTTTCTTTTAATGAAAATATTGTTTTAAGGCTTGGCCATTCACCAGGAGGGCGTCAGGTCCCCCCCTTAGATTCTGCAACCGATACATGCCTACCCCAAATTTCTCGGCCACCTGAAAAGGTCTGAGCCATAGATTCTGAAACTTAGAATGTTTTCCTTTCATTTCATTTGTCCTATCCCAGTTTAGGACTAAGTCTCCTACTTCAAAATTCTTTTCTTTGGCCTTATGCTTATAAAACCACCTTTTAACTATCTATTGATGAGCTATGAATTTTTATTTTTCTTTCTCCCTCTCTTCTTCCAACATTAGGAGGATATCAATTCTTTGTTGTATAACTAATGAGGGTTTTCCTCTAGAACCCTGAGGAAGTTGAAGATATGGAAGATACAACCCGTTCAGGAGAATGGCTTCTTGTTTGTATACCAAGAAGTATGGGGAATATCTTATAGCTTCCTTGGGTGTTACTCTATCATCCCATAAAGCATTGTGGATTGAAATGTGCCAATTCCTCTGATTATCTGCAATTGTTTTATTTAATATCCTCACTAGGTTCTTATTGGTTGATTATGGCACTTCATTCCCCTATGGATAGTAGTTTGTAGAGTACCTGATTATGATTCCTTTATCTAGAGAAAAAATTGTTAATAAGGTGGAAGAAAAGTAAGAACCATTATAAAAAACAAGGATGGAAGGCACATCAAACCTTGTGATCAATTTTTTTTCTATAAATTGGATCACCCCCTTTTCGTTTACATGAGTTAGAGGGATGGCCTCTGCTCCATTTCGTGAAATATTCTGTGGAAGTTAGTATGTGTCTATGTTGTTTTGAGGAACTTGGCGTAATTTATCCTATGATATCTAACCCCCATTGCTTGAATGGCCTGGAAACGACCATGGGTTGAAGCAGGACAGTTTCTCTCGTTTCCCTCCCTGCGCTTATTTGACAAGTTTTACAGTTTCTAACATATGTGTGAGCATCCCTAAATAGAGTAGGCCAATAATAACCATCTCTCAGTATTTTATGAGCAGTGGTGTTTCCTGCGAAATGTCCACCTACAGGACCATCATGGAGCTCCTTCATAACTTTGTCTGCATATTCACGTTCAAGAAATCTTAAAAGTACCCCATCATAATTAACATGTAAGAGAACTGAATTTATGAGGTGATATTGTGATGATTTTGACCTGAGGGCTCTCCTCTCCCTAGGATTTAGGTTTTTCAGGCAAGTTCCATGATGCAGGAGATAAGTCAGTTTCTCATATCAAGACTCTTTCCCTAGGGAGATGTATGAAGCTTCACCACACCAAAATGCTAATTCATTCTCTCATTCAGGGTCTTTATTTACTTGATCCTGGGCTTCAACTGACAGTTTGCATAATCCTTGTCCCTTTACCAGTTTAGTAGGTTTTATATCTATATCAAATTCCTGGACTACTGCCATTCAGTTTCCTCTTCTTTCCCCCATCTCTTGTTGAGTGAATAGGGATCAGACTGCAGGGTGAGGCATGATGAATTTGGTATGGTTCTTGAAGATGTAATATCTGAAGTGTTTCACTTCCTTGCACACCACATAAGCCTATTTTTCTATAGCAGGGTAATTCAGTTCGGGCCCTTGGATATTGGTGCTCATGAATGATATCGGGGCCTCATTGTTGTCATCATCCTTCTAAGTCAATATTGCAGCTAACGATTTGTCGGAGGCGAAAGTATAGAGGAAGAAATCTTTGCTAAAATCGAGACTTCACAACACTAGGGATTGAGATATAGTAGTCTTAATATTGTTGAAATCCCTTTTCTGTTCATCATCCCACTTCAATTCAACATCTTTGTTGATCATTTTTTGTAAGGGTTTGATAGTTTCAGTGAAATCGGATGTCAATTTTCTTACAAAATTGATTTTTCCAAAGAACGATTGCATATCATTTTTGTTGTGAGGTAATGGAAGCTGAGATATAGCCCTAATCCTTTCTAGGTCTATGTGAATCCCCACTTGAGATATAGTATGACCTAGCAATTTACCTTCCTCGACACCAAAGATAGTTTTCTTAGGGTTTAAGGAGACATCGTATTTCCTACACCTTTTAAAAATCTGGGTTAAGTGTTGGATGTGATATTCTCTATTCTTTGAATACACAGTCATGTCATCCAAATAGACTACTACACACTTGTTGATTAGTCCCTGAAATGCTACATCCATTGCCCTTTGGAAGATTTCCCCTGCATTGATTAACCCAAAGAGAATACGTTTATAAGTGAATGTTCCCCACTTTGTTTAGAAGGTAGTCTTCAAATGATCCTCCTCTGAAACAAGAACTTGGTTGTAACCTGAAAAACTGTCTAGCAGGGAGAAAATTTCAGAGCCAGACATGGTCTACAAGAGTTTCTCCATTGATGGGACTGGGTAGTTATCCTTTTCTGAAGCTCTGTTGAGGTTTCAGAAATCTACGCATAGGAGGATCTCCCTAGAATTTTTTCTCACTGGAGATAAATTTTCTACCCATGCAGAGTGTCTAACCTAGAAGATAATCTTGTCATATATTATTTTCTATAACTCCTGACACATGAGAGGCTCCAGGTATGTGTGGTACTTCCAGAGATTCTGTTGGAAGGATTTCATTTTAGGCTTTAACGTGATAGTGTGTTGAATGATATGAGTATCATAATTTTTCAGATCTTGGTAGGACCATGGAAAAACATCTTGATATTGTATGAAACATTTGAGATAGGCCTTCCTTTCCTCTTTATATATTGTCTTGCCAAGATTTATGTTCTTGAGGCTTTTCGGGGTTTCTAGATTTATAGTTTCGTGCATGGGACAAGAAATCCCCGTCTTTGTGTTCTTTCACCGTTTAAATCTTTCCCTTAGGTCAAAAAGGTTTTCTAAATTGGATACTCCCTTCAGTATCATGTGAGACCTTGGTTTTTCAGTTGGTTTATTTGTATGAGGATCGGTTTCTGCTAATTGCTCCTGGAATACATCATCGTCAATAGCCAAGTCTTTAAAATTATCCTGATTGGTCAAAACGTTGATGATTTATTCATCTCCTTCAAAGACCTTCCAATTAGAAATATTGTTGGGCACCGATGGTTTGTAGAGTAGCTCCACAGTGAACTGGGAGGCTTCATAGTCTTCTAGAGGTGAAATCCTTGAGGCAACAATGGCTAGAGAATCATCAAGAGTGTTTTTTGTTCTAGGGATCATTGTAATGTTGAAGGCTTCAAAATTTTCTATTAGTCTATGCACTTCCTATTCGTAATTCCTCAAGTGGGGAGAGTTTCAATGTATAGTGTTCCTTACTTGTCTAACGATGATTTCAGAATCTTCAAAAATTTTCAATTCTTTAACGTTTAAGTCTATGGATTTCTTCGGCCCTTGTACTAGAGCTTCATACTCAACAATGTTGTTTGTGCATTCAAATTATAGCCTATAGGATAAGAAAATTCGTTTACCTTTTGGGTCAATGAGGATGCACCCTACCCCTGAACCTTCTTGCAATTTAGATCCATCGAAGTATAAGTTCCACATTTGTGAACGACAACCTTTAGCTTCCTTTTTTATACCACTTTCCTCCTTTCCTCCTATCTATCCCATGATTTCTAACATCGATTCTTGATAGAAGAGGGTTTCCCCCGTCGTCGTTAGAAAATTTTCTTGAAAACTTATTTCGTAGTTTTGAGTAAGAGGAATATCAGATGAGAGGGCAGAGAAATTCCTGAAATCGAAGTCACGGGAATAATTTCCTAGAACGGGAAAATATGTCGATGAGGGCTCATTAAGAGTTTCTAGTTCGGTGACCTTGTGTTTTAGATATATTTCCCTATCAATTCTGATCATATTCTTGTTTCCATTTAATGGAATCCAAAGGTGATCCAAGTCTATACTAAAGTATCTATTTAACTTCTTAGACCAATCTCAACTCAGTAGCAATCCATAATCTTATGGGATATCTACTACAATGATGTCAATTAGTTGAACAAATTTGGGGTGTGTAACTATTCTGATCATTACATCGTTGAGCTCTCCCAAAACCTTCACCTGGGCTCTATCTAGTTGTATTACATGTTTATCGCTTTTGAGAGGGAATGTGTTAAATGTTTTGCAAATAGACAATGGGATGTGTTAAAGTCTTTTTGTTGAGGGATTTTACACATGTCCATGACCGATATATTATCTTTCAACTTTTTCAAGTCTTCTACTATGGTGTACTCTAGCTTGGGTGATTCTCGTGTATGGATGTATATAGGATTTCTTCGGGGAACAAAAGGTGTGTTTGGGTGATCGGGAGATGGTTTTCCCCCCAAAGTTTGAACCATACTAAGGTCATTTGAGACAGGTTGAACCCTAATTCGTGTTTTCACAACCAAGACTTATGTGGGTGGTTCTTGAACTTAAAATAGGTCATCAGAAGGCATTGGTAGGTCAAGGTCCCATATAAACATGGTTGTTTCTTCTAGTGGATCAACTTCTTCCTGATCAGCAATATTCATAATTGAGTTACTTGATTGTTCAGTTAGGAAAACCTCATCTAGAAACAGGTTGGCGATCAAATTCATGGCATGCACCCATTGTGGGAAGTCTCTTTCAGAGTGTTTCTCTTGGTGATAGGTACAGAAAGAGTCAGATGCTACATTTCTCAGATTGATGTTCAAGTTGGTTGGGGGGGATTCGATTACTTTGAAAGGTGGATTTATTTTTAAAAAGGGTTTATAGGGCCACTGGCCTTGGTTTCCTTCCCCTACACTTATTTTCATGTCTATGATTTCATTTGACAGTTTCTTAACCATACGTTGTAGGTATTCTATGTCTCCACCTCCTTTTTCGGGACCTTGTTTTTTTTGTTTTCTTGGGGGTCTAGTCAATAGGAGTCCTCTCCTGGGAGGAGTTTGAACTTCCTTCTTAACTAGTGAGACCTTGCCTTCTTTACATCCCTTCATTTGAAATTATATTGTTTTGGATTCTTCAAAATTCTCATCTAAGGTTGCTTTGGAAACCCTCTTCACAAACATGGAAATAGAAGTTGGGAGAGAATTAGAATATACTTCGATTTGCAACTCTTGAGTAGGTTTAGCTTTGGGTTGAAATTTGTTTAGTATAATGGTGAACCATTGATTAAATTCTTTCACCTTCTCCTTTAAACTCATGGTGGCATCAAACAACTCGGCCATCAAATCTCATGTAGTTGTTTCTTCTGCAAATTTATCCAAAAAATGTTTTTGAAACTTCATCCAACTAGTTATGGATCGTATAGGTAAGTTAAAATACCACGTGGAAGCCGAATTCTCAAAAGTATAGGGAAAAAACCTACATACTATGTCTTTGTGTTGGACATTCATCAGTCTGATCGCTAGTATGAATTTTTCGATATGGTCTTCCGGCAATCCTGAGGTTTCAGGGTCAAATTTAGGGAGTAACTTTTCTGGATGTCGGGGAAGTTTATGTACTCATCCAGGGATGGCCAAAGCATCTATGGCCAACCAATGTTGATTATTTTGATGTGGGTTTTCCCTTTCTTCATTATGATCATCGTTATCTTCCATGTCGTCTGATCTCGAAACTGAGCATTCTGAGCTAAACCCTTCCTCATTGGAAAAGTCGTCGTGCTCAGAGAAGTTGTCGACTGGTGTTTTGGGGATTAGATTGAGGGGATGTTCAATTTCAGTGAGGGATAAATATATCAAGTCTTCTACTGTGTGCACAAAAACATGGTCAGGGGTATCGACCATTGTTCTGCTTACTTTTTTTCTACAAGGAAGTAGCGGAGCTAAGGGAAGCGCTCTGATCTGTCAGGCGTAAGATCTTTTGATTCTTCTGAACTGGTTCAACTCCTCGTGAGGAAGAGTGTAGGGAATATCAGGGAATATATGTTCTTCCTCTTGCTGGGGTGAGTTACTTGTTTCAAGAGTACTCAATATGTGTGGGTTGTCTTGGGAATGACTAGCCATGCATGTGGGTTGTTTTGAATCTATAGGTTGTGTGAAATATTACATCAAAAATATTGTCAGTCATTCATTCTTTGGACCCTCCTTCTAGTGCCATTTCTATTGAGGGGTCCTAAATCCATTTAACTCAACAATAGGAATCAAACCCACCATTGAGGCCCAATTAGACTCTGTAGCATTTAATGGTGGAATGGTTCTTCAGATCTTTTGATCCGACCAATTAATCGATGGGCTTTATGTAGTGATTGACAAGATGTTTTCTTGTGAAAGCTCCTCCTTTAGTTAGAACATTCTCCTTTTGTATTTTCTCTTATAGGTGGAACCGATACAAGAAACAAGTTGGTATAAACCAACTGGGTAACAAAGTGGGAAAGATTAACTACTGGAGAAGGCTGATCTTGGGATAACCCACGTGCTCGAACATGCAGACAATGATTCTTATACCTACAACAAGCTTAGTACTAATACATTAACCTGCTAGTGTTCTTATTATTGACTGAGATAAGATTATTAGAAGAAAACATACATGTAATGAACGATGGTAAGAAAAATAGTTTCCTTAGCCTTAATCATCAATCACATATTAATGCAACGATTTACTTTTCATAATTAAAGACAAGAACTATAAAAATATTGAATCAGATAAACCATCAACATATTCATAGGCTCTTAATCATTACAACATCCATTCATGAGATAAAATCAAAAATAATTCTTTTTTAGATCCAATCACACAAGATTTTGATGAAAAAACTCAAACTTGTCTCTGGTCCTAAAAAGGACTTCTCAGTTAAGGTAGCTCCAAAATAGTTCTTTACAAATCCAAAAATGAGGGTACTTTTCTAAACCATCGACCATCAAAACATTCAAAGACCCCCTATTTAACAGAGTTGCAGAGGTTCTCGTCCTTAGGGGACTGAGACCTAATTTTAGGTAACTATTCGTAAAACATATCATTAACTTGACTATGACACTAGACTTAATCAACAAGACTGGTTCTTATAACACACATAATACCACTCTTGTATCTAATCTAAGAAAATGATGGAATTAATCAATTAAAAACGATTATTGTCTCTGAGACAGAACTGATGCATGCACTGGAGGAACTGACTCAACAGGAAATAGGCCTTGGAGTGACAGAGAAGAGCTCTGTGTTGAGTAACGGCATGCCTGTGAGCTGTTGGAGGCAACTGGAGACAACTAGTTGCATGAGAAGATCTCTTCTTGAGGAAGAGGAAGTCTGTTGAAGTGTTCTAGAGCCAACCTGCGTCGACCTGTGAATGAGACTTAACTCTCTATCTGTGTTTGAGATTTTGGAAGCTAAGAACACTTCGTCTCGACTATAACTAACCATTCTCCTTTCTTTCATTGTGATAAACTGGTTGTGAACATGAATACATGGAGGCGGGCGTCCAATAGGAAGATAGGATGCATGAAGGTGGATGACGTGGATGTAGATGAAGTGGAGGGGAGTGGAGGTGACATGTGTGAGTGGAGGATAGATGATGGTGACATGGAGGTGATGCGGTTACATGGTTTCATAAGAATGTGATTGTGGATGTTGTCGAGGTGGTTTGGTTTCACACCACTTTTGGGCCCGCAATCCCCCATAAGCTTCCACGTACCCTTCCAACAATACCATGGTTCCAATTGCGGGACCGCTCTAGAAAATTAACATCCGGGCAGTTTACGTCCCTGTAATGGATTGTGTTTGTCAATATGATTATAATATGTGATCCATGTAATATCCCTTCCTTACCTGTTGCACAGATCAGCGGTGTTGGTTGATTTGAGATCAACGGTCCACAATCACTTTGGGAGTTCGGGCTTCGGGAGTTTCAATGCATAGTTCTTACCATCCTCTGGAGTGTCATACTTCCAAAGTGAGGGATCTGCCTCCACATGGCCTCTAGATATAGATGATCCAGATTCACTTTGGGAGTTCATGATTCGGGAGTTTGTAAATGTTTTTCTTGGAAATATCCTAGAGGAAAATCTCCAAAGTGAATGATTTGCCTCCACGTGTCCTTGCTGATGGATGGTCAAGATTCACTTCGGGACTTCGATTGTTTGTGCTCTTTGAGATTTTATGAATGTTGTGTTTGGAAATCTCTCATAGTGGTACATGCTTCAAAGTGACATGGTGGCCTGATGTCATATGATGTCACGGTTGTTGATGTTTCATGGAAAGAAGGGTGACACATGTCACATGGAAATGGGTGAATGACATAACCAAATGACTTGGAATGAGTGCTACATGTCATGACTGATGAGTGTGCCACATGTCATGATTGATGAGTGCCACGTGCTATGAATGATGAGTGCCACGTGCTCCGAAACTTCGAACTTCGGGAGTTTTGGACTGTGAGGCATGAAGTGACATGGCAGTCTCTCGTTACTTCAGGACTTTGGCAGTTCAGAACTTCGAGTAATTATTTCTCTATTTCTTCGCAAATCTCCCATAGTGCTAAGTTTCCAAAGTGAAGGATTTGCCTCCATGTGTCCTCTGGCTCTGGATGGTCCAGATTCACTTCAGGATTTTGGGCTTCAATATTTTTCATCTCCTTTCTCTCTCAATCCTCCAAAGTGGGGGATCTGTCTCTACATGTCCTCGTTGATGGATGGTCAAGATTTACTTCGGGACTTCGGCAATTCGAAAATTTGGGTAATTCTTTCTCTACTGCTTTGCAAATCTCCCGGAGTGCCAAGTCTCTAGATCTGACATGGCAGGCTCTCAGGACTTTGGGACTTTGTCTCTTTGGGACTTCGGCTCTTCGTATCTTTGGCTCTTCATCTCTTCGGGACTTCGGGTTTTCGTGTACTTCATGGGACCGCTCTTGATGTTAAACCCCGCATGATTTATACATGTTGAATGCACAAAAACCATCAATTTGATTGGTCTGATGGATCTCCACCGTCAAAAGTCAACTTATATGTTCCCACAATCTGAGCCTGAAATTTACTGCTCTGGATTGTTGTGTTTGTCCACAGGCGTTTCTTGTGCATACAAAAAGGCTTGGTCGACCTACTGTGAGATCAATCAATGGAAAACATGATGACAAGAATTCTGAACCAAATATGACATGTAATTATCCTTCAAGGAATAGTAGAAACATAAATGCACAAAGACTCAATCAAGAAAGAAATGAATAAGAACCAAGTCACTAAGTAATGGGAAACTGACTCAAGTGGTACCCAAAAAGAAAAAAATTGACAGAGGCTTTTTAGGGTGTGTTGAGTGCTCAATGGGATCCTTTCTTCTTATTCATGGGAACAGGATTGGATACCCATTCATTCAAAGGAACCGGGTAGATAAAACCTACATTAAGCAATTTTTCTACCTCTTCCTTATTAGCAGGGGCCATCCTAGGATTCACAGCTCTAAGTCATTTCCGAATAGTTTTAGCATCCAGGTAGATTTTAATCTCGTGTTCAACAATGCAAGGGTCGATTTCTGGCATCTCTTCATATGACCAAGCAAATACATCACAAAATTCTTTGAAGAGATCGGTGTAGACATGAATTTCTTCAAGCAAACAATCTGCACCAATATAGACATTTTCAAATTTATAACGAATGTGAGAGATGTCAATCATGACGGTAGGAGAAATACTCTCCATATTTCCTTCGGCATAAATTCTATGTGTATCTAGTGGAACTACGGTGTGACCGACTATCTCACTCAAGGTGAACCTAAAATCGTCTTGTTCGATCCTAAAAAGCTCTGGGAGAAAGTAGGAGTGATGATGCATATCATCCTATGGCCTATCAAAACCATTCATGGCCTCTGGGATTGCTTCATCCAAAGGTAAAGTATCATTGAGGAAATCACGTTAGCAAGACGATAAAGTGACCCATGAGGGCTAGAGAGAAGGATCCTCGTCGTTTGTCTGTGAGGAGACAGGAACTGGGTCGGTAGTTTTTAATCCCTAAATAGTGGTACATTACCCCTTAACTGTGGCATATTACATTAGTAATGTTATTTTCTTTATGTCGGATTGGGTCCATTAGTTGTAATTGTACCTCCTAGTCTCCTATGTATACCAAGGAGACCTTTTCATTTGGAATCATCTTCTATTTGGAAATTTATGTGGTGTATAAGGAGGTTTCCCTCTCAAAGAGGCTTATTATTTTAATTTCTATCTTTTTCAAGGCATTGAGTACTTATTCTGAGGTTTTTTTATGCTATTTTGATATTTGGTTCTTAAAATTTTGTATCAAATCTCAAGGCCTTAGGGTTTCACTACTACATATGAGACACCTTGGAATTTTCACTATAACTTTTTTTATATGAAGTTTCAGAAGGAACCCCTTGGTTCATATTTATTAGATGGATCAAGGTACATGAGTTTTAAATTTAATCTCCTGAGGCCTTACACTTTTGGAGATATATCCTGTATAAGATAGGGTTCTGGAATAATCCTAAATTTAGTCATTGCATAATTTTTGATATAACATTTTTTCTCTAACATTTCAGACCCATAAAGTTGTAGGATATTCATATAAATTATCAAGGTAGATGTGATAAAAATTTCATCTTCTGGGTCATCCTACTTTTGTAGATACACCATGTGCAAGATAGGGTATTTGACTAGTCATATTAACTAGTCTCAAATAGGTCTTATGGGTAAAATAGTTATATCATCTTCAGTGAGTATCCAAATTAAGTGAGACTATTTGCATTGGACAGTGGAAAGTATTTAGTATTTATGGTACATGTTTTATAATCAAATATCAGATATTGTGATCTTGGAACGCTTTACAAGTACGCTCTCCTGGAAGGGACAAAAATCAGCAAGGTGTGGGGAAGTTACCATAACTTCCACTTGGCACATCCAATTTTGATTAGACCTATGGAATTGCAGAGAAGATGTATCATAGAACTACAAAACAAAATTTTCAGACCTAGAAGGGCCAAAATTTTGGAGATACAGTAGAAGAAAGATCGTCTAGCAGAACCACCTCGAAATCAAGGTTTAAAAGTGATACTTGGCCAACATGCCACCAAAAAAGGGAACTTCTACACCAATTAAGCCTCCAAATAGTCCTACTTGGACTCTTGATGAAGGTGAAGAAATGCGCAGGGACATAAATTATTTACAAAACAATACAGTAACAAAAGATGAACTACAAGGGATGATGGATTCAACTGAAGCTAAGTTGGAGGCAATAAATACTAAGATTTATGGTTTAAAAAGGGAGATCATGGAAGGATTGAAAATTTTCCTAATAGAGACGACAACTGAAAGTGAAAATGTATCCCATGAAATTCATGACAAGGACACAAGGAAGATGAATCAATAATGGAGAAACTCCAACTTTGGGTTGCAGACCAACCACTTTCCTAAGATATATATGAGGAAGTTTGATGGAAAGGATCCAATCACATGGATACTTCATATGGATCAATTCTTTGATCTACATGATGTGCCACACACACAAAAGGTATGAATTTCTTCTTTATATTTATAACCCAATCAATTTGTGTGGTATATATGGATTTTTTCTCACAAATCACTCTTCTCTTGGACAATTTTCACAGAAGAAATGATAGCACACTATGAGGATACAAGGAGCAATACCTTCTTTAACCAACTAATAAATCTCAAGAAAAAGGGTTCAGTTGCAGAGCACATTGAGAACTTCCAAAGATTGAATATAAAAGTAACAGATATTCTATATGAGCACCTGATTGATGTATTCATGGGAACTTTAAAGGATAACATTAAACATKAGKTTTGCCTTTGGGAACCCAAATCATTGGAGAATGCATTCAGGGTGGCAATAAATGTTGAAAGTAAAAATATGGTTATGGCTACTATAAGGACCACTCTTAACATCTATCGAGAGAATAATGTTCCTTGTTCTAAAACACCTCAACCTACAAGGTTGACACCTCAACAATTGGAGGGAATAAAAGAAAAAGTTTCATGCTTTAATTATGACAACAAGTACAGTAAGGGGCATAAGTGTGGTAGGAAGAAATTATTCTGCATAGATTGTGAAGAGGAATAAGAACAAGAACCATCTCAAGATGAAAACATAGAAGATATTTCTTCTGAAGAGTTGACTCCCACAATATCATGTCATGCATTGGATGGAATTAGCACTCCTCAAACCCTCAAGATCGAAGGATATATCAAAAATAAAAAGGTAATAGTACTAATTGATTCTAGTAGTACTCATAATTTCATTCTCTATAAATTAGCCAAAGCTCTCAATTGATTTATATATCCAGCTCCAGAGTTTCAAGTAATGATTGTAGATGGAGGAGCTATCAATTTCTCATGAAAATGAAATAATATCAATCTTACTATGGCAGAATATGTAATGAATAGTCCAATTATTGTTATACCCATGGGTGGTGTTTATGTCATACAAGGAGTCCAATGGTCACAATCATTAGTAACAGTGGCCTTTAATTTTCAAAAAAAATTTCATGAAATTTTCATTGGCNTTGAGTTAATGGGTATCATAGGAAAACCCAGTAAGGTGATAAGCTCTAATGGCATGAAAACATTATTGAAAAAGGGGCATCAGGGTGTAATTGTAAAACTATTCTCACTAGATGTTCAAAAAACTAATCCATCTATTCCCCTAGATCTACAAGGGATCATGGATAAGCATTCCAAAGTATTTGAAGATATTCACAAAGGTCTTCCACCCACTTGAAATGATGATCATGCTATTCACCTAATTCTTAGGAGTGTTCCTCCTAACATCGGGCCTTGCATATACCCTTATGCCCAGAAGAGTGAAATTGAGCATATGGTTGAAGAAATGTTAGAGGATGGAATTCTTAGACTTAACCAAAGTTCTTACTCTACATCGGTGGTAATGGTACTCAAGAAAGAGGACTCATGGAGTATCTGTCCATATTATAGAGATCTCAACAAGATCACTATTAAAGATAAGTTTCTTGTTCCCACCATTGATGAATTGTTATATGAACTACATGGATAAATCTATTTCACAAAGTTGGATCTTCGTTCAGGGTATCATCAAATTAGAATGAAGGAAGTAGATATCCCAAAAACAACATTCCAAACTCATGAAGGCCATTATGAATTTTTGGTCATGCCTTTTGGCCTTACAAATGCACCTTCCACATTCCAAGGGTTGATGAATTCCATTTTCAATCCCTTCATTTGAAAATTTGTTTTAGTATTTTTTGAATATATACTAATCTATAGCAAGTCTTGGGAGGATCATGTGTGACATGTTAACAAGGTGCTAAAACTACTAAAGGAGAAACAACTATATTCCAAACCATACAAATGTTTCTTTGGGGTTAAGGAGGTAGAGTATTTGGGTCATATTGTATATTATGAAGGTTTCAAGGTAGACCCTAAGAAGATTAAGGCCATGATGGACTGGCTGATTCCCAAAACATTGAAGAATCTTAGAGGATTTTTGGGTTTGACAAGTTACTACCACAAGTTTGTTAAGAACTATCGAAGAATAGAAGCACCTTTAATGACATTAACTAATAAGGATGTATTTTCATGGACTACATAGGAAACTCAATATTTCGAACAAATTAAAGAGGCGATGTGCAAAGCTCCTGTCTTGACCACACCATACTTCACAAAAATATTTATTGTGGAATGTGATGCCTCGGGAAATGGAATTGGTGTTGTTCTAATTCAAGAAGGAAGGCCCCTTGCTTTTGAAAGTCAACCACTCAAGGGAAAGGACTTACACAAACCCATTAGTGAGAAGGAAATGATGGAAATACTACATGAATTGAAGAAATAGTTCCCTTACCTAATAGGTAGCCACTTCAAGTTCAAAAGAGATCATGATAGTCTTAAATACTTCGTGGAACAAAGACTATCTTCAAAAGAAAAAGAAAAATGGGTGACCAAGATGTTGGGTTATGATTTTGAAATCATTTATAAGAAAGGGAAGAAAAATGTTATGGCAAATACACTCTCAAGAAAGGATGAAAATATTGAGGCCTTTCTATGTTCTATCTCGATCATCCAACCCAATTGGATAATAGAAGTGAGGGATGAATGGAAGAATGATGAAAATGTGTGGACTCTCATTCAAAGGTTGCAGCTGGATTCCAATGCATCAGATACATTACATGGAAAAATGATTCACTATGGTACAAAGATTGATTATATTTATGTAATAACTACCAACTCAAACAAAAGGTACTATTGGAATTGAACACCTCTCCGATAGGAGGGAACTTGGGATTTTTTAAAACCTACCAAAGGGTCAAGAAGGAATTTTTTTGAGATGGCCTTAAAATCGATGTTCAAAGGTTTGTGGCACAATGTTTGGTTTTTCAACAAAATAAGGTGGGAACAATTAAGGCCCCAGGTATTTTACAACCATTAGCCATCCCAAGTAAGTGTTGGGAGGAGGTTTCCATGGATTTCATCATAGGTTTACTGAAGTCTAAAGGAAGGAGTGTCATCATGGTGATTGTTGATAGACTGAACAAGTACACACACTTTTGTGCACTCTCTCATCCTTTCAAAGCCAGTACAATTGCCACCGCATTCATGGAGACATTTCAAAAGCTACATGGAATCCCAAAGATTATTGTAAGTGACAGAGATCCCATATTCACTAGAAATTTTTGGACAGAATTATTCTCTTGTTTGTCTACTCAATTGGCTTATAGCTCATCCTATCATCCTCAATCTGATGGACAAACTGAGATTGTGAACAAATTTCTAGAAGGCTACCTTCGTTGCTTTGTCTCTAATAAACAAGAACAATGTTTCAAATGTTTACCCTTGGCAAAATGGTGGTATAACACTTCCTTTCATACTGAAAAAAAAAATGACACCATTTATGGAAATCTATGGATACCACCCACCTTCCATCACTTCTTCTCTAAAAGAAAAATCTAAAGCTCAAGTGGTGGAAGATCACATCGAGCATCAAAAACAAGTTATCCAACTCTTAAAGGACAACCTGACCATGGCACAAAATAGAAAGAAACAACAAGAAGATCAACATCGTAGTGAAAGAACTTTTGAAGTAGGGGATTGGGTATTTTTAAGACTAGAACCATACAAACAGATGTCCCTCAAGCAATATAATAAGGATAATAAATTGTCATGAAAGTACTATAGCCCTTATAAAGTGTTGAAAAATATTGGTACTATGGCATACAAATTGGAGTTTCTTGCATCTTCATGAGTACACCCAGTTTTCCATGTTTCATGCTTAAAGAAGGTTATAGGTGAAAATATCCCAGTTCAAAATATATTGCCAAAACTTGACGAGGAAGGAAAAATCATATTGGATCCTGAAGCTATCACTGACACAAGAATTCTCCAGCTAAGGAATAGATCCATTTCAGAGTATCTCATTAAGTGGAGGAAACTACCTATTGAAGATTCCACTTGGGAAGATGATTATTTTATACAAAAGCATCCAGAATTACTCAAGCATTGTGGAAAAAACTTGTTTGAAGGGGAGGGGAATGTTAAGAATTAAATAGTGGCACATTACCCATTAATTGGGGCATATTACATTAGTAATGTTATTTTATTTATGTCGGGTTGGGTCCATTATGATGGAGGAGCATCCTTCCACATCAGCAGATGCGCCAGCAAGCCAACACATAGGCGTGCATTGGAGAAAGGGAGAGGTAGCGACCCTCCCATTTTTCAATTTGAAATATGATCATATATGGATTAATGTTGTGAGGTTAAGTGAAAACCAAGCCATGCCTTTGTACAGGTGGAAGACAAGGTCATCTTTAATGGCTGACAGGTTGATGGCTCTAGATTCAATTCAGGCTAGATGGCCATTTATGAAACTTCAATGTAATAGATGAGGTTAGGTGAAGAGAGGATAGGCCCATAGAGCCCCACTTTTGGAAAGAGATCTTTGTATCAGTTTTCAGGAAGCTCAAAATTTTAGATTTGGGGTCATATTTCAAATTTTATCCCTATAGGATCATATTTTAAATTTAATCCCTATAGGATCATATTTCAAATTTGATCTACCCATTGACAAGGAAGAAGAGTTGCATCAAGACATTATACAAAGAAGAAGCCATCCAGTTGAACAGTTGGACAGCGTGATAGGGAAGATAAGAAGGTTGATGGTGAGGTCAGCAGTAGAAGCAGACATCAAAGAGAAGTTGAGCAGAAGGAAGCATATGAGAGAAGTAGGGGATCAGCAACAGTAGAAACACGGAAGAGGAGTAGGTGGACAACTCTAAGGAGAAGTTTGGGATCCAGGAGGATTTCAACAGAGATGGAGAGTTCATGAGATCCTTCTCATGAGCTCTCCATCTC
>JASDQU010739975.1:125337-136134 GCA_032191745.1 Picea mariana
AAAGGGGTTTGGGTAGGTTAGGAATGGGTTTAATCATCATCTCCCACCTTTACTTCACACATTTAGCTCAATTTTACAAAAAATGACATTTTTACTATGTCATGACTTAGCAATTAAATTGCTGTTTTGACTGACTAAGACTCCCTATGGACAAACACCTAGCAAAAGTTGTCCAACTGAGTTGAAATTTGGTACAAAGGTGTAGGGGGTCTCATTCCATTTTTTTTGAGCACAAATACCCCTAGCAAAACCCTAAGGACTTAGTTTTTAATATTTTTTTATAAAAAATAATTAAAACTAATTCATTAAAATTACCCAACTTAGGCAATTTTAATAAATTAATAAAAACCTATCTAGACTCGACGAAATTCCGCAAAACTTTGAGAGATGTCTTACATGGTCATTTACAACATTCCTAAACACTAGCTACCAAAGGACGAGACCATTCGAATGTCTTTCACCACTTTGGAAGAATTATTTGTGGGAGTGAAAAACTCAAGGGAAATTAATAAGGCTGGTTAGGCCAAATTAATAACCCGAGGAAAAAAAAACACTCAGTGAAAGAGATTCCTCTAAATGACGTCCTAAGGTAACTGACCTAACTATGATCCATGCAGACCTATTACATTATTATCCCACGCAGGGGAGCGGAAATTCCATTTACAAAAATACATGCTGAAGGCCAAAAATGTCTTGTAGAACCAGGAAGTCTCTGACTGATGATGCATATCTTCATGGTACATGGAGTTGACCCCCTAGTTGAATAAGTGGTCAACAGGTTGCCAATACGAATGTTTAACGTCCACTACTTGCACTTTGTCTTGGAGTTTTCCTTCTCCTAGGGCAAAGGCATTGCTTGCTCTTAGAGGCTTGTTTACCTTTTTAGTGCATTGACATCTCTATCAAGTGTCTCCGCCCTTTCAAATACCATTTGGATGCCTTTAGCCGTCTTCTCCCTTCAAAAGGATAGATGGATAAGGCGATCAATGAAGACATATATTGACAATTTATTTAGATTACTTTGATCTCCCCCAAGCCTCTTGGCCCTAAGATGGCCTTCTACTATGAGCATTTTTTACTGTTGATGGGTGGCCTCATTGTTTGCCTTGATTGGATTCAGTGCCATTGGTCACAGTGCCTCAAGGTTTCCCTCAGTCAATTGAGAGTCTGCTCTCATCCATTACATTTTGAGTTTGATTACGACAACTCATGGATGGAAATGGTCTATCAACTTTGTCATTTATGCGAGGCAGAGATAGATGAGCACTTTCTTTTTAGATATCCCATATATCATGGGATGACGGGAAGATTTCATTGTTTATATGAAGATTTAGGAGGTGTCCTTTCTACCTTTTTTCTTTATTCGGACTAGAGATGTTTGGATCTCTATCTCCAAGACGTGCAGTTACTCTTAGGCGATAGAGCCTACATGATATATCTAGTCCCAGTGTCATTAGGATGGTCACTTCTTTCATCTAACCTATTTCAACAAATGGAGGTGTCAAGTGCTTTGCATATACCCCAACCATGGATATAAAGGGCAATGAGTCAATGGGATAGTACCCTCTCTCCAAGGTGCTAGTTGGCCTTTTGGATGGTTTAATGAAATTTCTATTTTATTCTTGTTCTCTTAAGAAATAGTCCTCCTCCATGATATCATCGTGGCATGCCGGATTTAATTTTCTTTGGTTTGGGACAATCTCCTATTCTAGATTGAGTAATGAAGTGATCATTATAGATTTCTCTATCCAGCCTCATATCTTAGGAGAGCTCTTGTAGGTAGCACTTAGGTTCCTCCTCGGATTATCAAGCATGGTCCACTTAGTTTTGACTGTTTCCCATGGGACATTCTTAGACTTTGCATTGGCACCTTCACGATGATTGATATGACAACAAAAGCTCCTCTTCTACTTCTACTTTCAAATGCATAATAGTGGCCCTTTTCTTGCGTTGCTATATGCTTATCTTTGTTCCTTTTTTATGATTCACATTTAGGATTTACCCCCTTTGTACTCTATCTTTATTAGTATTTCTTTCTGTGCCTAAGAGGTGCCTTTGGCATTCTCACATCACTATTATGACTTGTTATACTTTCTAGGCCTTGTTATTGCACAATTTGTACTTGCCCAAAAGCCAAAGGCAAGTGGACGGTAAATTGGCGTAATAGGAGGTTGTCCTATCACTGTCACCGACATAAGACACCTCTTTCTCTTTAGGGGTGAAAGCCTAGGGGAGACGTTCCCAGTGACCTGGGGGTTTTGAGAAGGCAAAGGTAATGGTATCAAGAAAAGTCGTCCCCTCTCTCAAGTCACACCGATCAGAAAGTCCCAAAGGTTTAATAATATGAAGCAAAGATATGCTTAAGTGTACCTGCCAAGAACAAGACAACAAGAAAACACTATTTTGCAAGTAACAATTGATGTTAGTGCTTCGTAAAACCTTGGACTTTCAATAAAAGCAATAAGTTGATATAAGATGAAGCAAACGGAAATTTATAACAACAATGCATATATGATGATAGCTTCACAATTTATGCCTAAAACAAGCTTCAAAATGACCCTAAATGGTAACCTAATATTAACAATCTGCTAGCACTTGTCAGAAGCTAATAATGCAATGTAAAAATCAACTTTAACAATTGCTTTTAGGAGTTTTACTGCCGCAATATATGGCTGTAGCTTACTTTTGTAACAACAACAAGAATGTTAGTAGATTAGTCTAATCTAGGGTTATGAAAAGTTAGCAAATACCTTGAGGTAAATTCTTTGAGGGTTGTTTTCATCAATCAAACAAATACAAGGTGTTAGCACTAGGAATTACCCTCAGACTGTAATGAGGATAAGCCCAATAGCCATCGGTTTATACAGTAATAACCATCGGTTTATATAGTAAATGTAAATGAGTTTTAAGGGGGTCAAATGGATAAGACTCGAGATAATAACGTTCCAACTCAGAAAATATGGGCTGGCATGCACAAGCAATTGAGGTCTTGTATCAACTTCAGTCAGTAAGTTGGAGTAAAGGTGAATAGGATGAAGACTTTGGTGAGAAAGTGTAGAGGTCTGCTATGGACATCAGGTCTTCCAGCAGCCTAAGGAGGAAAAAACTCAAACACAAGATTCTCTTGAATTTAAATTTTCAAGGAAACTGAAAGACATTATAACAACACTATAATCAAACATTCATCATAATACAATTACAACAATCGATGTGAATCAGTCAATCATGAACTCTCTCAGTATTAGAGGCAAATAAGATGGAAGAAGAAAGCTGACTTAGATTAATCAAGAAGTCTCAAATCAAGTGACATAACCAGAGAACCAGTGTTATTCATCAAAATATTACAATAAGGGAGCCTAGCTCAACCATTGACCCTTACAAAATATCAAAACTGCCTATATATAAGAAGAACTGTTGCAACCATCAGGAGTGTGATCGGATTGCTGCATTCAAAGTTTTCAGTCGGCGTTTGCTCTGTCAGACTGTGCAGACAATCCTCTGTTGTCAGACGCGAGCTCTTCGTCTGGACCTCCTCTGTCAGATTGCGCATGCAACTCTCTGTCAGATTGCGCATGCAACTCTCTGTCAGACTATGCATGCAACTCTCTGTTAGACGCGAGCTCAAATCTGCCAATCCTTTTTGGCTTTCCATTTATGTGCTGAGACGAGGTCTCAACCATCGCTCTCATTCTCAGTAACTAACTTCATCGGGATCAGGACGAGGTCTGACACCCATAACTGTTCTTAGGCGGTGCCAACGACTTCTGCGAGTCAATTTTGATGCCTCGAGGTTATGCAGATCTTCTTCTGTGACCAATACAAGTGCAACATGTGGCGGGCCGATAGCGTATGCGCAGGGGTGACGTCGAGCAAAATGCTTGGCGCAAACTTGCATGGCACGACGAGTGAGTGACGGTCACGTGGAAGGAAGCAGAGGATGCTGGAGCTTTTCAGACCCCAAACATTTCATTTTTCCTGTGAAAATCATGGGCAGAATGCCACATGATTTATACCATAATGCTCTTGAGGGTAAACCTCAATTATGCTCGATTCCTATGAAATAGGTTGCAAATTCTGGTGTTAACATTTGGCTCCACAGGGGATGGCATGCTCTCTGCGAGTTGCCAAGAATAAGTAGTTCCAGTGCCTTAGCTGTTGGGCTATGGAGTCATGCTTTGAAACATCATACTGAAGAAAACATGCCGACAAGTACACTATTCTAAAAATGAAAGCAAACACACCTGCTCCTGAGGGAGCTTATTTATGTACAAAACCTAAGTTAATCGACTTTTACAAAATGCTAGGTGAAAGCAAACTTCCTCCATAGCCATTCAAATTGTTTGATAACTGAATCCTTCACTTCACTGCAAATGATCCATAAAAGACAAGGAAAGTGTGACAACTGACTAATTTCATCTTATGATCACCCATATTACCTTCAAACGCTGATAAAAAGATCAAGCCTGCATGCTCCAAAGCATTTGAAAAGTGTAACTTTATGTACTCATCGATAGGGTCATGAAACTGAAGGCAATGCATGATTAACTTATGAAAGGTTACCTTCACTGTTTCAAAGTTGGTGACAATTGGCTTGATGTCCTCTACATGCACACTTGATTGAATGACAACCACAGACATCTGTGGGTCAAAAAGCTGCTTGCTGTGAACTGTAGGTACAAGTGGAAGAAGGCTGGACGTAGGAGGCTGTTGATCCACTGATGAATGTTGATTTACTTCTGGCTGTGTATAAACGATCTCTTCACGTGCCTCAACTAAGGGCTGCTCTTGGTCAAACTCTCGGGTTGTGTCTTCTGTGACAAGGCCAACTTTTGCATCATCCTTACTGTCTTCATAGTGATCAAATATAAGATAAGCTCATCATCACTAGAATATCCATAAAAAATGTGCTGCCTTTCATGTCTATGATCAAACTTTAAAACAATAATTTCATCAAGAATATAACTGTTAAAAATATCCATTTCAGGAACAGTAGTAACTGGTGCTTCTAGCTGTTCATACACATGATTTTCATCAAGACAAGGCTGCTCATGGATACCTGCGTCGAAGACAAAATTATCCACAGTCTTTTCTTCATAGGGACAACAGGTAAAAACTGCCTTACGTTCAGAGTTGAGATGATACTGACTTTGAATCCTGCCACAAGCTCGGAGGTTTTCCTTTCTTTTAGGAGAAGGACAAGCTTTGAATGCTGAGCCATGATATAGTACACCATGGCAGCAGTCTTGTGGGTCTGATCTCTACAGGCATACTATGATAAACACTGTAAAACCCCCTGTTGAAGACAACCAAGGCTTCCTCTTCCCCTCTCCTCAAGGCAATAAAATCATCCCAGTACTGATCAAGGGACTTGTTCTCACCCCACCACTTTAAAAAAACATTGTATAGCTCAACCCAAGAACCAATGGAGTCAACTCCCAAACCCTTAAACCATACAACATCTCCTAACAAGGATTTGGAAAACAACCTCATGTTAACATCCTCATGAACTATCTCAATCTGATCAATAAAACTCTCGAAAGCCTCCACATGCCTCTCAGCTGTAACATGATCCTCTCCAGAAAAATGAGGAAAGTACTTAAAGAAATCAAGAGGATAAGGATGAAGATGATATGGAAGCTTTAAAGGTTTAAACAACTTGTCTCTGATTCTAGTTTGAAAACTAGTGGGTTGAATATGAGGCTTAAACACACTGATGGCAAGGCTCAACAGTAACAGTAGGATGTGATGAGATTTGAGGAGGCTGTGTATCAGTTTCAACCTCCCCAAGGCTGCGAGGGTGATTGAGTTCAGGAGGGGTTTCAATATGAAGCTCATCTTTATGTGTAGGCTGAGTTGAGGATATAATATCAACATCTACAACACAGGCGAAAAGCAGGTCTACTTCTTCCAAGGATGGATATATAAAGGAAAGCTGGTGATCAATCGAATAAACAAAACAAAATATGATCCTCTTTATAAGTGAAGGGAAAAACAAAAATGAGCTGATAAAGAACAACAAAAGTTAATGAAGAAAGCTCATAAGATGATACCTAGTCATTCCCTTCATCTTTCTGTCAATAGGATCCTCCCCAGTGGAGTCTTTGATGTGGAGTCGCTAGGTAGATGATTACAGTCAATTTCTGTATCCCTCTCTTGTCTACCATCAAGAGTTGGATCTATGTCGTTCTTCCCAGGGAGCTCTTCAATCTGCTCAAATTTGTCCTCAGCAACGGTGCCATTTAATGTTAGCACTAGGAATCACCCTCAGACTGTAATGAGGATAAGCTCAGTAGCCATCAGTTTATACAGTAAATATAAATGAGTTTTAAGGGGGTAAAATGGATAAGACTCGAGATAATAACGTTCCAACTCAGAAAATATGGGCTGGCATGCACAAGCAATTGAGGTCTTGCAACAACTTTAGTCAGTAAGTTGGAATAAAGGTGAATAGGAGGAAGACTTTGTTGAGAAAGTGTAGAGGTCTGCTATGGACATTAGGTCTTCCAGTAGCCTAAGGAGGAAAACACTCAAACACAAGATTCTCTTGAATTTAAATTTTCAAGGAAACTAAAAGACATTATAACAACACTATAATCAAACACTCATCATAATACAGTTACACAAATCCATGTGAATCAATCAATCATGAACTCTCTTAGTATCAGAGGCAAATAAGATGGAAGAAGAAAGCTTAGATTAATCAAGAAGTCTCAAATCAAGTTACATAACCAGAGAACCAGTGTTCTTCATCAAAATATTACAATAAGGGAGCCTAGCTCAACCATTGACCCTTACAAAATATCAAAATTGCCTATATATAAGCAGAATTGCTGCAACCATCAGGAGTGTGATCGGATTGCTGCATTCAAAGTTTTCAGTCGGCGTATGCTTTGTCAGACTGTGCAGACAATCTTCTGTTGTCATACGCGAGCTCTTTCGTCTGGACCTTCTTTGTCAGACTGCGCATGCAGCTCTCTGTTAGACGCGAGCTCCAATCTACGAATCCTTTCTGGCTTTCCATTTATGTGCTGAGACAAGGTCTCAACCACCGCTCTCATTCTTAGTAATTGCCTTCATTGGGATCAGGACGAGGCCTGACACCCATAACTGTTCTTAGACGGTGCCAACGACTTCTACGAGTCAATTTTGACGCCTCGAGGTTATGCATATCTTCTTCTGTGACCAATACAGGCGCAACAGGTGGCGGGCCGATAGCGTATGCGCAGCGGTGACGTGGAGCAAAATGCTTGGCGCAAACTTGCATGGCATGACGAGTGAGCGACGGTCATGTGGAAGGAAGCGGAGGATGCAAGATCTTTTCAGACCCTAAACATTTCATTTCTCCTGTAAAAATCATGGGCAGAATGCCACATGATTTATACCATAATGCTCCTGAGGGTAAACCTCAATTATGCTTGATTCCTATGAAATAGGTTGCAAATTCTAGTGTTAACACAAGGTATAAACCAGTGTCTTTAGGGCTAATGGAGTCACTTTTTGCAGCAACAATCTTGAAGGAAACAAATGATAATGTGTGAACTAGAGACTAGAGGGAGAATGGTTGAGGTGTTGGTAACCCAAGGCTTCAATCATCAAACCCTAGAAGGAAAATGACTACTAGGAAGTAGGTAACCCTAGGCCCTAGTGGTTTTCCTTCTTCTTTAGCTCAAGCTTGGGATAAACAAAAGCTTGATGAAACAAGGGTGTTAGAGTGCTACAATGGTAGGGCTCTAGCACATGCTTCAATGGATAGGTCTTTTAGCAAAATCTAGTAGGTGGATAGCTATTGAGACGAGGACAATAATATGTGCTTAATCTCCTAGGGTTTTACACTAGCAATTTCATTATCTTAGTAAATGCAAAGTAAAAGATACTATAACCATTCAAAGAAAGAAGAATTGCAGATTTTCACTTACATTCACCAAGAATAATCTAGCAATATGCCCTAGTTGAAGACTTTCCACCAARAAAATGCCAAAATACACCAAGACAAGCCTCCTCCAAGAGTTGCGCACCACTTAATTTCAGCCAATAAGCCTTAAAGGGGCCGAATTTCAGACCTCACTTGTGTGAGTGAATGAATGATGAAAAAATACAAGGGACAAATCCCTTATTTATACAATCAAAATGACCTTTAATTACAAAATTAGGTCAAAAAGGTCGAGATGGCTAGTTTACATGAAAAATCCAATTTTACACCAAATTGTCAAATAAAACCCTAACTTTATCTTTTTAGGGTGACGTCATGCCCCTCCTAGGGTGACATTAGCCTTCTTTAGCCCTCCAAGTGAAACGTTGGGGCTCAAAACCCCTTAGGAACTGCCACACGTGCGAACCAAAGCCGTCCTCAAGCTGGATACCTCAACTGGGTGACGTCAAGGCTCTGAATGATGACGTCAAGGGCCTTCAATGGCCAACATCATGGTGAGGGGGAAAGATCCCCCTGGGTCCAAGCCTTCCAGGCTGTCTCTGGTGGACCGTCCTCCTCTCTCTTCGGTGCAAGCCTCTGGTATATGTCTGCCCTTGGTTGGGGTCTCAACATTCATCTGGTGGGATTTTAGCCCTATGGAGGTTCAAGCTAATCATCTCCCCATATGTACCTATCCATCGGGCGTGGTCCTGCAACAACAAAAAGTACGCCCTCCATGGGCTCACAAGTCATAGTGATCATAGCAATGTCAATCTCATCTAATAATCAAGTTACCCAAACATGTGCATAAAACCCCCTTTCGCAGACAAGTGCTCGAAGACGCTATGCCATTCTACAAGCCAGGTTTGGAGAGGGTTTCAGGATGTCCTATTGGGCTAATTCTCCTTCGATGTGGGATGTTTCCAAGTGAAGACCAGTCTAGTTCATGTAAGTGCATGAGATGGTATGGGGATGTTTGGGCAAGGGGTGCAGTGATTACAGGGAAATGTAGGGCTTACCTATGGGAATGGACAATGGCCTTTCATAAACCCACCCCGTGGCAACTCACTCCTAAGGGAACCAACTTGCTAGGGCATTTTGTCATCCCCCCCATATATGGAAAAGTAAAAAGGCATAAAGTCCAAGCACACGTCATGAAGCAAAAGAGAATTAAATGCACATATTTAAATGTTTTGAGAATCAGAGTGACACATACTGTGATGTACTGACTCATTACCTCATGGAGCAAGACCCACTATTTCTTCAGGACCAGGACGATGGGATGGATGTCACTGCTGCTGACAGGATGGAGGCACTGAAGAAGAAGGATGGGCCCTCCAGGGCCAAGCTCAAGTCAATATGGCTCTCGGTACTCCATGTATAGGACCTGTGGGCCTCGAGACATAATCTCCTTAGTTATCCCTGGGCTAGGGGATAACATCTGGCTCCAACTCGGGGACATGTGCTCATCGTAGAGCACATGAAAACCTCAACATCTCTGGTATCACCTGTGACCTGCTAGATCTCAACAGAATCTATTAGTATTCATTTGGGGTGGTGATATCACCCCTGACTCATATTTGATAAAATGAAATACAAGTAAGCAAATCATATGTACAAATGGAAATACAACTACTCTAGCATGAAATGCAGATGGTATATACAATGAATGCAGGAGGTGTCCACTAACCAGTAATGGACGTCTTCTTCCTTCCAACATGGATAGATAGTAGGCATCATTCACTGACTTCATTCTGACTTTGAAAGGTCCTAGCCAAAATTGTGTGCTTCCTTTGATATTAGTAGGCTCTCCCTTTTTTGTGTTCCACAAATAGATCGTATCTCCCTCTTGGTAATCCTTTGTCTTATATTTGGTTGTTCCTTGTATAACTCTAGTAGATTGTTCTTTGGGAGGAGGGTGGGATTCTACAGTGAAGAATTCTTGCTGGGACGGTTTGATCAATATGTCATCCTCTCCTTTCTTTAACAATTTGACAGTCCCAACTTCTTTGTCCTTGTATTTGTCTAGGAGTTGTTGATACTCTTCCTTTTTTGGCCATTGTATTTGATCAAAGTCTTCCTCTGAAGCGAAAGGCAAATCATCAGGGGAAAATACAGGAAGATTTTCTTTGGTTGGCTCATGTGTTTCGCTAGCTCCGATATCATCCCCTTATCATTTGACGAAGCCAACTCCTTTCCTTCTAAACCTTATCAAATAGTCATCTTCTTGTGTAGAAGAATAGTCATCCCAGTCTTCAGAGATGTTAGAGGCATCGTCAGGATAATCACCCCAATTTGTATCTCTTTCTTGCTTCAGAGCGATGGGGTGGGGTCCTACCAAAGCAACACCTCTTTATTACCTAGTGCAATGTTGTCCTTGTGATTGCTAGGAATATTTTGGTCACCCTTTCCCTTGGTCCATGTTATCTCATTAATATTGTCTTCTTCTATCAAGGGAAGAGTGGGCCAACCTTGAAATAAGCATGGATCTATGGAGTTGTAGTCACTATGCCCATGATTACACCTTTCGATGTGTTCCATTCTCTTTGGCTTGTTATGGAAGGTGATGCAATCTTGGTCCCTGACAGGAATAGCTGTGCAGGACAAGTCCATCTGTAGACTCCTGCCTAAAGTAGCAATCCATTCCCTAGATAATGTCATTCCCCAAGTGTCAGGTATATCAACAACAACGACGTCCATTATGATGGAGAAATCAGGGTAGTCAGCAAGGTGCACTTGAAAACCTTCCATCAAGCTGTAGACCTTGATCTCCTTTGACTCAAATCTACGAATGTCGGTATAAGGCCCTGTAACTTCCAACCCCAATTGGTTCATAACCTTCAAACTCATCATATTGACAAATGACTTGGAATTAAGCATGTAATTGT
>JASDQU010739975.1:136154-146706 GCA_032191745.1 Picea mariana
AAAATACAAGGGACAAATCCCTTATTTATACAATCAAAATGACCTTTAATTACAAAATTAGGTCAAAAAGGCCGACATGGCCAGTTTACATGAAAAATCCAATTTTACACAAAATTGTCAAATAAAACCCTAACTTTATCTTTTTAGGGTGACGTCATGCCCCTCCTAGGGTGACATTAGCCTTCTTTAGCCCTCCAAGTGAAATGTTCGGGCTCAAAACCCCTTAGGAACTGCCACACGTGCCAACCAAAGCTGTCCTCAGGCTGGATACCTCAACTGGGTGACGTCAAGGCTCTGAATGATGATGTCAAGGGCCTTCAAGGGCCAACATCATGGTGAGGGGGAAAGATCCCCCTGGGTCTAGGCCTTCTAGGCTGTCTCTGGTGGAACGTTCTCCTCTCTCTCGAATGCAAGCCTCTGGTATATGTCTGCCCTTGGTTGGGGTCTCAACATCCATCTGGTGGGATTTTAGCCCTATGGAGATTTGAGCTAATCATCTCCCCATATGTACCTATCCGTCGGGCGTGGTCCTGCAACAACAAAAAGTACGCCCTCCATGGGCTCACAAGTCATAGTGATCATAGCAATGTCAATCTCATCTAATAATCAAGTTACCCAAACATGTGCATAAAACCCCCTTTCGCAGACAAGTGCTCGAAGACGCTATGCCATTCTACAAGCCAGGTTTGGAGAGGGTTTCAGGATGTCCTGTTGGGCTAATTCTCCTTCGATGTGGGATGTTTCCAGGTGAAGACCAGTCTAGTTCATGTAAGTGCATGAGATGGTATGGGGATGTTTGGGCAAGGGGTGCAGTGATTACAGGGAAATGTAGGGATTACCTATGGGAATGGACAATGACCTTTCATAAACCCACCCAGTGGCAACTCACTCCTAAGGGAACCAACTTGCTAGGGCATTTTGTCATCCCCCCCAGATATGGAAAAGTAAAAAGGCATAAAGTCCGAGAACATGTCATGAAGCAACAGAGAATTAAATGCACATATTCAAATGTTTTGAGAATCAGAGTGACACATACCGTGATATACTGACTCATTACCTCATGGAGCAAGACCCACTGTTGCTTCAAGACCAGGACGATGGGATGGATGTTACTGCTGCTGACAAGATGGAGGCGTTGGAGAAGAAGGATGGGCCCTCCAGGGCCAAGCTCAAGTCAATATGGCTCTCGGTACTCCATGTCTAGGACCTGTGGGCCTCGAGACATAATCTCCTTAGTTATCCATGGGCTAGGGGATAACATTTGGCTCCAACTCGGGGACATGTGCTCACCGTAGAGCGCATGAAAACCTCAACATCTCTGGTATCACTTGTGACCTGCTAGATCTCAACAAAATCTATTAGTAATCATTTGGGGTGGTGATATCACCCCTGGCTCATATTTGATAAAATGAAATACAAGTAAGCAAATCATATGTACAAATGGAAATACAACTACTCTAGCATGAAATGCAAATGGTATATACATTGAATGCAAAATGCCTACCTACTTACCTGTGAAGTCAAGGCTTTGCCCCTTGATGGGGTTTGAGGAAGTGTCCACTAACCGGTAATGGACATCTTCTTCCTTCCAACGTGGATAGATAGTAGGCATCATTGACTGACTTCATTCCGACTTTGAAAGGTCCTAGCCAAAATTGTGCGCTTCCTTTGATATTAGTAGGCTCTCCCTTTTTTGTGTCCCACATCCATATCGTATCTCCCTCTTGGTAATCCTTTGTCTTAGATTTGGCTGTTCCTTGTATAACTCTAGTATATTGTTCTTTGGGAGGAGGGTGGGATTCTGCTGTGAAGACTTCTTGCTGGGATGGTTTGATCAATATGTCATCCTCTCCTTTCTTTAACAATTCGACAGTCCCAACTTCTTTGTCCTTGTATTTGTCTAGGAGTTGCTGATACTCTTCCTTTTTTGGCCATTGTATTTGATCAAAGTCTTCCTCTGAAGGGAAAGGCAAATCATCAGGGGAAAATACAGGAAGACTTTCTTTGGTTGGCTCATGTGTTTCGCTAGTTCCGATATCATCCCCTTCTCATTTGACGAAGCCAACTCCTTTCCTTCTAAACCTTATCAAATAGTCATCTTCTTGTGTAGAAGAATAGTCATCCCAATCTTCAGAGATGTCAGAGGCATCGTCAGGATAATCACCCCATTTGTATCTCTTTCTTGCTCCAGAACGATGGGGTGGGGTCCTACCAAAGCACTATTCCTTATGTATGTTTCGTGCAAATGCAACACCTCTTTATTACCTAGTGCAATGTTGTCCTTGTGATTGCTAGGAATATTTTGGTCACCCTTTCCCTTGGTCCATGTTATCTCATTAATATTGTCTTCTTCTATCAAGGGAAGAGTGGGCCAACCTTGAAATAAGCATGGATCTACGGAGTTGTAGTCACTATGCCCATGATTACACCTTTCGATGTGTTCCATTCTCTTTGGCTTGTTATGCAAGGTGATGCAATCTTGGTCCCTGACAGGAATAGTTGTGCAGGACAAGTCCATCTGTAGACTCCTGCCTAAAGTAGCAACCCATTCCCTAGATAATATCATTCCCCAAGTGTTAGGTATATCGACAACAACGACGTCCATTATGATGGGGAAATCAGGGTAGTCAACAAGGTGCACTTGAAAACCTTCCATCAAGCTGTAGACCTTGATCCCCTTTGACTCAAATCTATGAACGTCGGTATAAGGCCCTGTAACTTCCATCCCCAATTGGTTCATAACCTTCAAACTCATCATATTGACAGATGACTTGGAATTAAACATGCAATTGTGAAGATATAGGTCATCTATTAGCAAGGAAGTGAGAAAGGGTGTTTGCTCATTTTGTTCAAAATGACCAGTTTGTAATAGTGTGGAAGTTTCTTTGAACAATAGCTGGTCATCTGGGATTTGTTTTGTCAAAGAAGGGATTTCCAACATTCCATGAATCCTATTGACCTTTTGTAAGATATAGGCCATACTAGTGCTTAGGTTGGTCCTATCATTGCTAGGTTTTGGGAAATGTTGGGGTAGATTGCCAGCATACACCTGGGGCTCTTCAGGCTTTACCCTTGAGTCCTCACTTGTTTGGCCCAAGTATTCAATCCTAGGCTTCCTCATGTCTTGATTTTCTTGGATTTGTTTTGGCGTGAACAAGGTAAATATGGAATCTACATAATTAGATTTCTCATGAATAGCCTTTGGGTGATAACGTTCAAAATGGGAGTCCTCGCATGATAAGGACTTAGGATCATCTTCTTGTCTTGCAACATTTTGCAGGTTCAAAGTGTTTAGAGAAATTTGTTCTTTTGGAGCATGAGATTTTATTGTTTGAGGAAGTCTCATAGAAAGAGGCTTTTGGGTTTGTGATAGTGACCTTTCTATCTGAGTGATTTCTTCAGAGGTACCTAGATCCTTAGAGGGTTCATGTTGTTTTGAAAACTTTAAGGCATCTTTCATGTTTGAGAAACTCGTGCTCCATTTCCTCGGGAAAGTAATGTTTTCTACCTCTAGAATCTCTGGGAGGTCATGCTCTAGTCCTCCCATGCTTTCCTTATTCAGCTCCCAGATGTCATCATTGTTCAAAAAGTTGACCTGATGGATGGAATCGCTGAACTTAAGATTCTCTTCAATCTGGCAGGCAACATCTTAAGCTTCTTCTAGGCTTGTAGGTAATCGATCCTTGAGGGCAAATTGTAAAGTTCCTTTTAAGGAGTTAAGGTAATGTCGGAGAATAGCGCTCTTTGGGAGAAAATTGGGCTGAAGTTTGCTAATGAGAGTGTTGAACCTATCATTGAATTCCCTAACGTCTTCGTCGGTTCGTTTGCAAACTTCGAGGTATTGAGAATAAAAGGAGGCCATACTTTCTTCTTTACCCCATCTCTTCATGAAAACCTGTTTCAAATCTTCAGGGGTTTTGAGGCTTTCGCTTGGGAGTTTGTTAATCCAGGTTCTGGCACTTCTGGTGAGTGAGTTCAAGAAAAGTCTCATAAACGTGTTAGGGTGTTCTTCTCTTGATTGATGAAACTCATACCCCTAACAAAATTTAGTCCAATGTGAGTTGCCATAAGATCCCACTTCTCCCGAGAATCTAGGTATCCAGGGATTGACTCCTTTCGAGAGATCATGTAATACACCTTGGGTGTTAGCTAGGTCCAAAGGGCTAAAAAGTTCTTCGGGAAACCATTTAGGAGGGGCGATGGGGACAATAGGAACTACATGAGAAGAAAGTGTGTACTAACGTCCGCTACGGGTCGTCATCAGTGGAGTCGCCAAATAATCTTCTTGAGATTATCAAAGGGATGAGGGGATCACCCTCAATGGATTCGCCATGTAAGCTTTGTAAAATGAAGGCTTTTGAGGAAAGGCTTACCGAAAAAGTGTCGTCTTTGAGCAGAATTGACTCAGTGACCTCGACAACGGCGCCAAAATGTTATCGCACAATTTGTACTTTCCCAAAAGCCAAAGGCAAGTGGACGGTAAATTGGCGTAACAGGAGGTTGTCCTATCACTGTCACCTAAACAAGACACCTCTTTCTCTTTAGGGGTGAAATCTTAGTGGAGACGTCCCCGGTGACCTGGGGGTTTTGAGAAGGCAAAGGTAATGGTATCAAGAAAAGTTGTCCCCTCTCTCAAGTCACATCGATCCGAAAGTCCCAAAGGTTTAATAATATGAAGCAAAGAGATGCTTAAGTGTACCTGCCTAGAACAAGACAACAAGAAAACACTATTTTGCAAGTAACAATTGATGTTAGTACTTCGTAAAACCTTGGACTTTCAATAAAAGCAATAAGTTGATATAAGATGAAGCAAACAGAAATTTATAACAGCAATGCATATATGATGATAGCTTCACAATTTATGCCTTAAACAAGCTTCAAAATGACCCAAAATGGTAACCTAATATTAGCAATATGCTAGCACTTGTCAGAAGCTAAGAAGGCAATGTAAAAATCAACTTTAACAATTGCTTTTAGGAGCTTTTACTGCCGCAATATATGGCTGTAGCTTACTTTTGTAACAACAACAAGAATGCTAGTAGATTAGTCTAATCTAGGGTTAGGAAAAGTTAGCAAATAGCTTGAGGTAAATGGTTTGAGGGTTGTTTCATCAATCAATCAAGTACAAGGTATAAACCAGTGTCTTTAGGGCTAATGGAGTCACTTTTTGCAGCAACAATCTTGAAGGAAACAAATGACAATGTGTGAACTAGAGACTAGAGGGAGAATGGTTGAGGTGTTGGTAACCCAAGGCCTCAATCATCAAACCCTAGAAGGAAAACGACTACTAGGAAGTAGGTAACCCTAGGCCCTAGCGGTTTTCCTTCTTCTTTAGCTCAAGCTTGGGATAAACAAAAGCTTGATGAAGCAAGGGTGTTAGAGTGCTACAATGGTAGGGCTCTAGCACATGCTTCAATGGATAGGTCTTTTAGCAAAATCTAGTAGGTGGATAGCTGTTGAGACAAGGACAATAACATGTGCTTAATCTCCTAGGGTTTTACACTAGCAATTTCATTATCTTAGTAAATGCAAAGTAAAAGATACTATAACCATTCAAAGAAAGAAGAATTGCAGATTTTCACTTACATTCACCAAGAATAATCTAGCAATATGCCCTAGTTGAAGACTTTCCACCAAGAAAATGCCAAAATACACCAAGACAAGCCTCCTCCAAGAGTTGCGCACCACCTAATTTCAGCCAATAAGCCTTAAAGGGGCCGAATTTCAGACCTCACTTGTGTGAGTGAATGAATGATGAAAAAATACAAGGGACAAATCCCTTATTTATACAATCAAAATGACCTTTAATTACAAAATTAGGTCAAAAAGACCGACATGGTCAGTGTACATGAAAAATCCAATTTTACACAAAATTGTCAAATAAAACCCTAACTTTATCTTTTTAGGGTGACATCATGCCCCTCCTAGGGTGACGTTAGCCTTCTTGTTGGAACGTTAGCCCTCCAAGTGAAACGTTGGGGCTCAAAATCTTTGAGGAACTGCCACATGTGCGAACCAAAGCCGTCCTCAAGCTGGATACCTCAACTGGGTGACGTCAAGGCTCTGAATGATGACGTCAAGGGCCTTCAAGGGCCAACATCATGGTGGGAGGGAAAGATCCTTGTGGGTCCAGGCCTGCCAGGTTGTCTCTGGTAGAACGTCCTCCTTTCTCTCCGGTGCAAGCCTATGATATATGTCTGCCCCTAGTTGGGGTCTCATCATCCATTTGGTGGGCTTTTAGCTCTATGGAGGTCCGAGCTAATCATCTCCCCATATGTACCTGTCCATCGGGTGTGGTCCTGCAACAACAAAAAGTATGCCCTCCATGGGCTCACAAGTCACAGGGATCATAGCAATGTCAATCACATCTAATAATCAAGTTACTCAAACATGTGCATAAAACCCCCTTTCGCAGACAAGTGCTCAAAGACGTTATGCCATTATACAAGCCAGGTTTGGAGAGGGTTTCAAGATGTCCTATTGGGCTAATTCTCCTTAGATGTGGGATGTTTCCAGGTGAAGACCAGTCTAGGTCATGTAAGTGCGTGAGATGGTATGGGGATGTTTGGGCAAGGGGTGCAGTGATGACAGGGAAATGTAGGTCTTACCTATGGGTGCCTCTGAAGAGGGTGAGCTGCACCTTGTCACGGATGCAAATGTTTCCTGGGGTACACTGCCCTGGCGTGGTGACCACTGGTGACAGTGTTACCCACAAGCATTTCACGGAGGTGAGAAGGTTGGCTCGTGATGAGACCCCTTTTCTCTTGGCTATGCCACCAAGAACCACTACCCTGGCATGGTGACCAGATGAATAGTAGTGTCATACCGGTACATGCCCATGGACCTAATAGGCTGGCTCGTGATGAGACCCCCTATCCACCAACTAGGGTTTGAGTTTTTATTTTTTTTATGGGTCCCCCTTTTCTTGCTGAGAAGCCTTTTATTGCTTTCTCAGGGATCCCTGGGCGAAGCATCTCAAGGTTTGATCTTTTGCCAACTACTTTTACCCTCTGGGCCTTTAGCCCCTTCTTCCCACAAGGCAAGGTACAACGCTTTACTAGCTTGGAAAACCCAATGCACAAACCAATGCAGGGGATAGATGAGAGGGAAGATGATGAAAAGTGATAAGTATGGTGGGATTGAACGATGACCTTTCATAAACCCACCCAGTGGCAACTCACTCCTAAGGAAACCAACTTGCTAGGGAATTCTGTCATACCCCCTAGGTATTGACAAGTAAAAGGGCATAAAGTCCAAGCACACGTCATGAAGCAAAAGAGAATTAGATGCACATAATCAAATGTTTAGAGAATCAGAGTGACACATACCGTGATATATGGACTCATTACCTCATGAAGCAAGACCCACTGTTGCTTCAGGACCAGGCCGATGGGATGGATGCTGCTGCTGTTGATAGGATGGAGGCGTTGAAGAATAAGGATGGGCCCTCTAGGACCAGGCTCAAGTCAATATGGCTCTTGGTACTCCATGTCTAGGACCTGTGGGCCTCGAGACATAATCTCTTTAGTTATCCCTAGGCTAGGGGATAACAGGCCCATTGACCTATTTTGGTCACTCGTGGACACTACTAAAAATTCTTTCTTTCATTCTTTCTTATACATATATTTCTTGTGAGCCATGCTAGGTTTTAGAGAATTTTGCTCAAAAAATCCATTTTAAATGTTTAACAATAAGACATGAATAATGACAAGAATTCATCTAATGTTTCTATGCATATGTGGTTAAAATCTATTACGATCAATGGTGGCTTGCTAGGTTGGTGAAAGCCAGGTGTTGTTATTTCCCCCACCAGGGTTCAAGTCTTTCCAATGACATGTTTGTGTGCACATGTGCTTGTGAAAAATAAGTGGGGCTAGGTGCAAGTTTTGGGTGACTTGGGTGGAATAAATATCCCCCACTCATGGCCTCTTAGCCAAAGGGTGACTTTGTTAATGTGGTAGGACGTTTCTGTCCATTAATGATAAAAAATTCTATACGAGTTTGTGCTACCAATAAGCACCATCTTATTTGCTCTTTTCTTTAAGCATGAGTAAAATTAGTAGCTTGCCTTTTTCATGTCTTTCACCCTAAGGATTTTCATGTGTCTTTCATGTGGCAAAATAAATTTAATGAGTTCTGAACTTGTCTAAGGGAATTCTTCGTGTGATATTTACATTGTGGTTGAAGATTGACAAGGGGATTCTTGACATTTGTTAGCTCAAACATCATTGAATTCATCATATAAATCTTATATATAGATTCACAAGTTTTATTCAAGGCCTTTGGTTATATATGTTATTTCAGCGTTTCAGTTAATATTATCATGTTAGAGGATTTGACCTAGTTAGTGGATTTCATGACTAGTTGAACCAAACGTAATTTGAGGAAAAAACCTATACCTAAAACTTATTTTGGTTTGAAGTTAATTATATTCTCTAGTTATTTCTCTTAAGTTCACACGAAAGAGAGTATGTGTAATTCATAATCATGTCGGAGATTTAATGTTGGTTGTATGGGATGATCTTAGAGAAGTTAGGTAGGTTAGAGCTAAGCCAGGGTTTTGGCCTTTACATGGCCTCTTTAGGAGGAGGGGGAGAAAGCTCATCTCTTGTTCTCCACTCTAATGCCTTTTCTGAAAAAGCGGAAACATTCAGATCCTTAGAAGTGATGGCCACAAAGATGGTTAGGGGTCAAAGGAGTTTGGATAAGGGTGCATGAGAAATATCGATCAGTTTTGAAAGTTGGAGGACCGTCATTGACCTCTAGGAAAAAGGCTCCGGCCTTGTTAGAAAGAGCCCTTATTGCTAGATTTATAGAGCTCTGGCCCAATCGGAAGATGATTGAAAACTAGTTGATAAAGATTTGGAACCTGATTTTGAAAGGGGAAATCTATTGTTAACTTTGTGGGAGGACGCTCATGGGTTAGAGCAGGACTTTGGACAAGGGTTCATGAGAAAGATTGATCAAATCCTAAAGTTGGAAGACCTTCATTGGCCCCTAGGAAAAAGGCTCTGGCCTTCTTAGAAAGAGCCCTTATTGCTAGATTTACAGACTATTTATCTAATATTCTTTTCCACTGTAATCCAGTGCTTTTGGGAATCATAATTGGCTAACTAACATTTCATTAATATAATTGACAGTTGCATTAGTTGGATTAATGATGATGATAAAATTTCCCCCCTGAATAGCCCTTATAATGCCGAAGCACAATATGGAAAAGCCCTAGATAAAAACCTTCCTTATTTTGACTAGAATCCATTTTTCTATTTTCGTTCTCAAATCCCTGTTTAACTTCCCTCACAAAGCAGTTCTTTTTGTTTATATTAAAGTAATGGCGGCCTTTGAATTTTAGAATAGCACCTTTCTTAAGATTTGATTGGGGCACTGGAGCCCTTTTTAATTAAAAATATACCTTAGGAACTATGACTTGTATATTATTGTTATTATATTATTATATTTATTAGGAACATTCGTAATCTATTCCCTTTTCTTTTTCTTTTATTTTAGGTCAAGTTGATTTTTAATCTTTGATATTTTGCTTATTTGCGTATTTGCAAGTGGATGGGACTATTTCACTGTCACGCTGGTTTGGCAACTTAACCTGACAACACCACTGACATCCTTCCCTGTTGTGACTGGCATTGGCTAAGCTAATGATCAGTTGAGAACATCGGAGAAAAAATTCATGCAATTGTTAAAAAAAGAAAGTATGACAAAAATTGTGCTCATGAAGAGGCCAACAACTGTGGGAAGGGGCTGAGTTGGTCTGTCTGCCTTCTCTAGGGACTTGTCAATTCTTTTCTAAAGAGACCAAGCGATGGTGATACAACAAAAAGCATTTAATTCTGTCTTGTGAATGATTAATATTTCATGTGGCAGCTGCCTAATGTTTGCACCAAGGTTGTGACAATTCCCAAGATGTTGTGATGGTGCTTTGGAGCGACATAAATGGCCATTGCAGCTTGGCTTCCAAGGTGAGGTTTTACAGGCTTGTGGCAGCTGTGAATCTCCCAAGCATTTCTGCTTTCTGTCAATGCTTACATATCAACTAATCTCTTGCAGATTCAGTACGAGATCTAGAACGTTTTTCTTATATATTTATTTCTCCGTTACCACTTTATCTTTACTACAATTCTACTGCTTGCTGACAGAGGCGATTTAGATAGGTGTCTGAAGAATGGGGACAACAAAGACTCTGCTGCTGGAAATGATTGTTGCTGTGATGACTGCTTTCCTCCTCTCCGGATATTGAATTTTGTAGTGTCGAAAATGATCTCTGATAATTTTATTGGTTATGTTACACCTCATCTTGTATGAGGTTTCACATTGTCATTTTCTTCCATATTGATGGAGATTTGCAATTGGTGCATTTGGAGTATTGGATCAACTTGGGGGTATACATCTTCATGGAGCCCTTTCTTTTATTGGCATTAGATTTGATGGAGGTCTTTGGTTGGGGAAGTATCACTTCTCCTTGTTGGATGATCATGCTAGCTGGTTTGGTGGTCTTCTCACATGTGCATGCCTTTGATCACCCTTTTATGATATATTT
>JASDQU010739976.1:4243-24655 GCA_032191745.1 Picea mariana
AGAAGGATTCCTCTCTCTTATCACTTCTCTCTCTCAATATAATGATGCCTCACTCAATACTATAACTAGATCAACAACAATATTGTACCGTAGAATTACCAACCAAACCTAGGCCCTTTAGACCTCCATTTATACATTACAACACTCCACTGACAAAATTAGGCTGAAACCTAGGTGCCAAAACCCTAAAATACCAAAACCCTAGGTATCTAAAACCCTAGGTCAACTTGACCTGCTTTTTTCGGGCTTCGCCAGGCTGTCTTTCCTTCCTTCTCGTGCGGTGCTCCAAAGCATCCAACGGTGGATTTTTCCGCTTGTTGAGTTTTCCATGATCCATATTCCTTATTGATATGTCATCCTTGATATCCTCATCCAATGACTTGCATTTCCTCACTTCGCTCCATCTTTTATGCTCTTTTGCTTACTTTGACCCAGTGATAGTCACTGTGTCTCCTGCGAAGTTCGTTTTTCACCTTTTCTTCCTTGTTCTTCGCTTCCTTCCATAACCAAGGGCCAACAGTCCTCGACTGAGGTGGGATTACATTGCATAAAATAGATTCCCCATTTTTCAAAGGGGCCGATGACAACAATGGGATGTAGAGGAGCAGGGTGGGTACATGTTTTTTTTCTGAAATAGTTGATAGAGCGGGCATCGTTTGACGACCTTGAAACAATATTTGAGTATAGAAGGTAAACAATAACCAGCACGTAAGATTTTATGGGCACGTGACAGTCATTTAAAACTCATTCAACCTCATCGTGGGTTAAACAACGTCGTAGGGCAATATCAATGCCAGAGAGGTACACAGTGTCGTCGATGATGAGGTAGCGTTTAGAATGGTGTCGGATATGACGACGTTCGTCATGTGATATGTTTGGATGAAAATGTTGGGTTTTGAGATATATTGAATTCTTGGAGAATAACGATCCATTTGGAATATTTTCCCCCAAGGACTTGACGATTTAATATATGGTACATGGGGTTCAAGTCTGCGATGATCGTGGTAGTGCATAACATGATGTAATGGAGAAATATCTCGACTACAATAACTGCAGCTAGAGACAAATTTTCAACATGCGAATATCAGAGCTTGGGGATGGATAGACTCTTACTCAGATAGTATATCACATGTTCATCACTGTTATTATCCTCTTGAACTCACACAATAGAAATAGTGGTAGTATAGGAATTTAAATAAAGGATGTAGTCTCTTGCATAATCTGGTGGGTGCAAGAGAGGCGTGTTTGTTAAGGAATTATTAAGGGAATCGAATGAGTGTTGAGAAGTGTCATCCCAAATGAGAGGAGTGTCTTTCTGCACCAATATCATAAATTCTTTACTGAGTTCGACGTAATTAAAAATGAAACAATGAAAAAATTTTGGCTTCCCTTGCAAAATTTGTAGTTGGGTTAGATTGTTGGGAGGGGGTAAATCGAGAATAGCTTTAACTTTTAAGGAATCCACCCTAATCCCATATTTGGGGACGACGAATTCGAGGAGTCAACTTGATTCGATAGAAAAGATGAATTTGTGAGGGTTCAAACGGATGTGGTAAAACTAACAATGAAGAAAAATGGCCTGTAGGTTACCAATATGGTCTCGTCGATGAGACGAATGAGTAGGAAAGTCATCGAGGTAAGGTTCCACAATATGTTTGATGTTATGGAAAGAGTACAACAAGGCCTGCTAGAAGGTATCTTTAGCATTTTTAAGACCAAAAGGTAATTTCTGATAAGAGAACATCCCCTAAGGGTAGATGAATGTTGTTTTATTTTGATCAACCGATAGAATGTCAATCTGTTTGTATCCCAAAAAACCATCCATGAATGAAAAATGATGTTGCCAACACAATTATCGATAATTTGGTCAATGAAAGGTGTAGGGTAATTGTCTTTGGGACAAGCCTTATTAAGATCCCTATAATAGACACAAACATGAATGGTCCCTTGTTTCTTAGTGACCAGAACGATCTTAGAAACCCATTCAGTCAAAGGGACAGGATAAATAAAACCAGACTTCAACAGTTTTTCAACTTCAACTTTAATGGCTACAGTTTTCAAGTTTTTCTCGTAAAAGTTTAATGTCAGGGTAAGTTTTTATCTCATGCACAACGATTGATGGATCGATCACTGAAATTTCTTCATAACTCCAAGCGAACATGTCGCAGGATTCTTTGAAAAAAGATGTACAATTTTCCACTTCCTCAGGTGAACAATTTTCACCTAGATGAACGTTTTCCACAATACCCTCTTTGATCAAGATTTCGATAGAAATCGTAAAAGAGATGTTTCCCAAATTCCCCTCAAAGATGGTGTCCTGGGTGAGTATTGGATATTTGGGAGAATTGACAACGCTGTTAGGAAAGATAGAGTGTACATCCTTCTCAATTTCATCCAAACTAGGGAGAAAGGACGAATGATGGTGGTTATCATCCCAAGGTGCCTCTTCAATACTAAGCATTTCCATAATAGATTTGTTCGATGGAAAAATCTACAGGATATAATCGAAAGTAGAGGATAGGAATCCAACCAAGATGACAACGAGTAAGTGGTAGATGCCAATAGATGTTGGTATTTCGGTGAGGGAGAGGCAGACTAGATGGCATCGTACGTAGCCTTTGTATGACTGAGTGGCATAGTGTCACCTGGTGCGTCAAATTCCAAAGGAATAGGCACAATATAGGGATCATATGATTCGTAGGATTGGTATGCCATAGTTGAGATCATATTGATCATGGAAATATGTTGTGAAGTTGGAGGAAGATGTGTAGGAAAGGTACCCATAAGCGAAGAGTCTTTTAAAATACCTAATCCTACACTTTCGTAAGTGATCTTGGAATAACCCAAAAAATGAATGTTGTTGGTTGTGGAAGTGTGAGTGTCGGGGGTGCAATAATCTAACTGATCGATAATCACAATTTTACCTTGATAGAGGAATTGTACACATCGAAACATCGATAAAGTGACGAAATTCATGGCATAAAACCAACTTATTCCTAACAACAAGTTGTAATCAAGGGGAGCATGGACTACCTCAACATCTACGGAGGCAATCTTTCCTCCCAATTGAATAAAAAAAAACTATAGGAGTCCATGAGGATGAAATCCTTGCCCATCGAATGCTCGTAACATATTAGAGGATTGATTAAGACCAGGTCATTTAAACCCTTTCCAACAAGATAATGACATGACACATGTGGAGGCTCCCTCATCCAGGATTGTGCGATGAATATGTTGATTGTGGACAACAACATCGATCTGGAAAGAAAGCTAGTGAGAGAGTCGTGACTTGAAATTATCGAGGTTAAATGTTATATTATTAGACGACTCAGTATCTATTTCTCAAATGGTGTCCAAGAGAGTTCTACATTGACAAGGGCAATGTTGTAGAAATTTGAGAGATGACATAGTACATGGTCCTTGGGCCAAATATTTAACGATATTGTAATTTTGGGTGACATGTGAACTATGATTAAAATTTGTCTTTCGAATAGTTCTCTTGGGAGGGCATAAGATAGAGTCAAAAGTAGGTTTCTCAATCTAAAGTGGCCCAACTTGAGGAGTAATGGTGGTGGATGGTGGATTCGGTGTAGTACCATCAGCAACCTTCTCTTTATCAGGTTTAGCCGGAGTGTCATATGTTGTAGTACAAGTGGTTAAATAGATCCCATTAAACATATAAATGTGGGCACTCGATGAAGCCTCCTCAGTAGGAGGGTGATTTGGATTTCCACTTGCTGGAGAAGAAGGGGCTTGAGCAACTAGGGACTGCAGCAGAGGAAAAGGCTGTGTCAACACAACAGGTTGGGAATTTCCTTTAAAAAAATTTGCAACTTTGTCACGATGAGGAAAGTATAGTGTGTAATGATCGACACCACAAATGAGACACAAAAATTTTAGTTTTCTCCATGTTTATTTATCAGTAGCAGGTGGTTGAGTTGGTGTTTTTGGATTTTAATTGTGATTATTGTTCTTCTTTGGTTTATTTTTCGTTTTCTTCTTTCCTCCTAATTTTTGTGGAGTAGAAGATTGAACTACATTCACGTCAGATATTTGAGTCTGGGGGGAGGTGGATGAGAGTGAATTTGAACTAGTAGAAAGTGAAATAATTGAGCGATTARMTGAACTGGTCAATTGTGATGGAGATTAGGTTTTGACAKAACCAATAATTCCATCTGCATGAGCTGTGGAAGATGGCTTTGATGGATCTTTTGATGTGCTGGGAGCATTCAGTATCAATTCATACAAAGTACTGGATTGGGAGTAAACCAATTCCAGGTACTGGRCTCGAGAAATGGCTTCCTCTTCGGTGACAACACCACCCATGGAATATTCACGAGTAATTGGAGGTAAAAGAGATATAGTGAACCATTCAACCAACAATTGGTCAGGAATGGTTGCTTTGATCAACCTTTGTCGTCATCTCCACTCATGAATGTGATCAAATATATGTACGGACTTAGTTTGATGAAGGGAGGTCAAGAGTTCTGTACCAATATCATAACATATGGGTAATTGGAAACAAGTGAGAAAATCCATGGAAAGGGAGTTAAAATCTTGAAAAGTATCGTGTTGGAGCTCAATGTACCATTTGGCTGTTGAACCCATAAGTGTGTGCTGGAAAAGCTGTAACTGAATAGAATCATCCATAAGTGAGTTTGATGAACACGATAGATGAAATGTCATAATGTGGTTGTTAGGGTCTTCTCAAAGTTTACCATTAAAATTTGGGATGTCAGAAGGTAACTTAGCGGGAATTACTGGCCAGAAAGGAAAGTGTAATATGGGATCATTTTTCAATCGTGATAGATTTGGTAGATCTGGTGTGGCTAGGAATGTTAGTTGTCGATTGACTTGAGGATGATACTGGTGTGGCATGGGGACACCAGTAGGGCTATAAACTGGTTGAGATGGATAGTTGTAGCTAGTAGGCCCTCCCGTGTACTGTTGTTATTGACTAATGTAGGTAGGATTAATCTATTGAGGAATGCTCATGAAAGGAGAAGAGAAACCTGTTTGGACCTAGGGAGGATAAACTGTATAGCCCATGGGAGGATAGGTCATTTGATTAGAATGAGGTGGATAAAACATTATCCCTTGAGGGGGGTAAACAGTTTGTCCTTGAGGAGGGTAAAAAGTTGGCCCTTGGGGAGGATAATATTGTTGTCCTAAGGACACCAAGTGGGATTCAAGACCCCTAATAAAGGTTTTCTAGAATGTAATCTAGAAGGATTAGGATTCGATATTCCTCCTTGTGGGTTGGGGTATGATGACCCTCCTTGATATGGTTGATAAAACATACCTCCTTGGGCTGGTCCCTAGGATTGTGGAGGGTTTCTAGTGAAAGAAGGTTGGCCCCCTGTTGGCCCTTGACTAAGTTTTGGAGAACTTGGGTCATGTTTGACCGATTTTGGGACTTCTATAGGTTGGTCTAAGGTGGAGCGCAAGGCAAAGTGAAGATCACGGGATCTCGACACCTTCTTAGGAAATTTTTGGGTTTAGGGTTTATGTAACGGGTATAGGATTTTGACCCATGGGTTTAACCATGTTTAGGCCCTTTTGTAATGTATAAATAGAAATCTAGGCGATTTAAGTGAGAGAGTGTTATCGGATAAGTCAGTAGGTGCAGACACTAACTGATCTCCCTAGATCCACCTAGATCTAGAACAAAACACACCAGAACATGACGCGTTCCTTAAGTCTTAAATATTGAATTTACTAACTAAAGAGGGATAGGTGAAATACCATTTAAATGTCGTTTCCTCTCGCTATAGCCATCCTAGCTCCATTCCAACGCTCATACAATGATGATCCTACAAAAGAATGCAACCAACCAAAATGATAGTAATAGCATAAACTCAATATAAACCTATGTATGTGATCAAGGAATCATACAATAAAACACAACAAGCTTTATAGGAAAGAATCATATTACTATATCATATTAAATGTGAAAGAGAGATTACAACCATGGCCTTGATGTCGTAAGGTCCCTTCCAACTGTCCTTTATTCCCCACACACTTCTTTCTCCAAGGATTCTGAGACCATGGATCTGATAGCCACTCACAATCTATCTTGACAAAGCAAATCTCAAAGCCACTCTAACCAAGCTAACAATCCCAAGCCAAAAACAACTTAGCCCTTCTCCATGAGAGCTCCTCTCCTTTTATAAGATGAAGAGGATAAGGTGAGGAGGTTAGGATGATCCCACTAAATCATGAAAGCGAGTAAGATCCAAACCATTTGGATGCCACCTCACCATGGAAGTTTCTCCTTCTAGAAGATTCGAGAAAACGCTTGTTTTTCCCACGTGTAAGCATTCTCGCACCCTGCCTATAGAGAAGACTATAAACCCCTCGCAACCTAGCTATGATGCAGCCTATGAGAATCAGGAATTCTCGCACCCTAACTATAATGCAGCCTGTGAACTTCTTTTTTTATAGGGTTTTTACAAAGGAAAATGCAACTTCTTTTCTCAGGAAAAGTTCTTCTCCCTTCTCTCTTCAGGAACTCAGGCCACTGACTGCTCTGAAGGAAACAGATAGGTTTACATCATTAACAGTCATAGGGATGAAGAAAATAATGTGTAACAGAGAGCCCCCCAAAGTATGAAGTTAGAACAGAGTGATAGCTGAAATACTTTGTCGAGTGTGTGTAGGGAATAAGGAACAATCGGTCGGAAACCTGCCAACAAACAAGGAAATACAGTACAATAATACATCATCACTGAGGTAGGCATTCCCATACTTAGAATACAAATGACTCAGAGCATAAATGCCAACATGTGAAGATCCATGTCAAGNCATTAACAGTCATAGGGATGAAGAAAATAATGTGTAACAGAGAGCCCCCCAAAGTATGAAGTTAGAACAGAGTGATAGCTGAAATACTTTGTCGAGTGTGTGTAGGGAATAAGGAACAGTCGGTCGAAAACCTGCCAACAAACAAGGAAATATAGTACAATAATACATCATCACTGAGGTAGGCATTCCCATACTTAAAATACAAATGACTCAGAGCATAAATGCCAACATGTGAAGATCCATGTCAAGTAAGACAGGTCATGGCCACCAAACATAAACTGTGGATCCATGCCAATATGACTCAAACCTGAACATAGCCACCAAAAATACACTGTGGATCTGTGTTAAAGACTCAAATTTGAACATAGCCACGAGACATACAATGTGGATCTATGCAATAGTACAAATTGAAAATACTCCAACACAACCTGTATCTATTAGAAAAGATCCAGGGTCTTCATCTCCACCACTCTATAGTATGAATCTAACCATGCGAATACCTGTGTCGAAGTCGAACATGGTAGAAACCACTTGATTATCGGTCATTAGTGTATACCATTAACAAGTGAGAGGGAAATCACCATTAATGTCAATGACTCCCAAGGTACACTAGTAAAATCTAACAAATGTGAATCAATGAGCTGAGGTCAAACACTCGACAAAATATCTCGATCAGGGGTCGATAATGAAAACCCACTATCGAAAGCGAGGAAACCTGCCATTGGGGCATGCAAGTTCCAAGGTACCAATGGGTTTCTAATTCTAATTCCTGGATGATGAGTTGAAGTTGACAGGAAAAGACGCGTCACAGGAGGGCCTTAATATATCCCACATAAATGACATGAAACGGGTAACAAGATTTGAAGTGGATCAGAGTAACAAGTGATTTAGGACTGACTCAGGGATGGCCGACACAATAGAAGGCTTAAGGACTGCAGAAATGGCGGATGCAATAGAAGTCTTTCAGGGTTGAACTTCTCTTTGAACATATTGATGACACGACAAATGTCTTGGAAAAACTGACTCAACAACAGGGATCATAGACCAATTTGTAATCTTATAAAGGAGTATGATCAAGACACAAGAAGGTTTTCCAACCTAGACACAAAGCGAGTGAAAGGGTGTCATGTTCAAAAGTGACTCTTCCACAAAATACAGGTTTAGATACATTTCTTTCCCAATTTTTCCCCCACCATTTCTGGCGAGTACCTCTTTATTTTTACACAAGCTTGAGGAGGATAACATATGCTTGTTGATGTAAGCTCATCCTTCGAATGATTCCCTCGGAGTATGTTTAACGAACCCTAGGAAGGAGTGGTTCGGTCCCATATGGGCCTTTCGATGTTTGTTTAACGAGTCCAAAGAAAGAAAACTCAGGGGTTTTTTATGTTTAGAGAATCTGAAAAACACTTAAAGAGAACCCTCTCAGTTCCTTTTTTGTAAAGTAGTTTGATGAGACCGAAAAAGAGATAAATTATCGCTCAACAGACGTTTTCTTCAAATACTTTAACGAGCGTGAAAAGAACAAGGTCGCTCGACAATCTTTTCATGTTTAGAGAGTTTGAAAAGAGCTTAAAGGGAATTCCAAGGGTTCCTTTTTCATATAACCTTTACAAGTCCAAAAAAGTGATAAAAGTATACTCGGTTACATTCTCACGTATTTATGAGCACAAGAAAGAACAAAGACTAAGCTTGGTAACTTATTCTCATGTATTTACGAGCATGAGAAAGAACAAAGACTAAGCTCGGTAACTTATTCTCATGTATTTACGAGCATGAGAAAGAACAAAGACTAAGCTCGGGATTGTTTTTATTTTTACGCAAGATTTAAAACAAAACAAAACTATGCTTGGACCTAGTTTCATTTTTACACAAGATTGAACCAGAGGAAACTATGCTTGAGGTAAGTGGTTTCATTTTTACACAAGCTTGAACCATAGAAAACTATGCTTTCACTTCCCAACGCATAACACAAGGATGGTTGGTACTTAGGCCCCAGCTTAAGAAGATAGCAGCTCAACTTCAGCATAAAGTCTAGAGGCTGAGGCAAATGCCCCCCAAGCTTCATTTCATCCAACTGCAAAGGAGAATGAAATGAAGCTTCAAATACTAGATGAAGGACTTGACTCAAATAGAGAGGGGGAAAAACTATTTCATTTTTTAACGAGCTTGGCATAGAAACAAGAACTATGCTCGTAACCTCTGTTTCATTTTTTAACGAGGTTGCCACAGAGATGAAAAAACTATCCTCGTAAGTGGTTTCATTTTTAATGAGCTTGAAATAAAAAAAACCATTCTCAAAGACCTTTGTTTCATTTTTTAACGAGGCTACCTCAGAGATGCAAAAACTATCCTCAGAACCTCTCTCAATGATCATGGATTCCAAGAGGACAATGCTTCGGAATGACACCATGTCAAGGGAAAATACTTGGTCATGGCTTCCAAGAGGTCTTCACTGGAAGAAAGAAATACACTCTGGAAGGACACCATGTCAAGGGTTGCGACAGGAGTAAAGAGATCAGGCTCTAACAACCCTATCGAAGAGATCACCATGTCAACTACTAGATCTAAGTCATCAGAAGTTGAAGTCATGGGCAACAACACCACATAATTGACCTGTGGTGGGGGTGATACCATTTGCATATAAGAACCATTTAGGGAGGCAATTCAGTCGAGGTCAATGAATGAAAGTTGATCAATAGTCACAACTCATCCATCATGAGGGAAAGATATCACACGAAAAAGAGTAGACACAATAGCTTTCATGGCATAGACATAATCTCGCCCAAGGAGTAAACTGAAATCCAAGGGGTCTTGGACTACCATGACATCGATAAAGAAAGTTTTCCCTCCCAGAGTTATAGGAAACTGAGGAAGGGTCCCTAAAGGTTAACTAGTTCTTCTATGAAAAGATAACAGATTCTGCGTAACCGACGCAAGTGGAGGATAACCCAAATCTTTCCAAGCAATAGAGGACAAAATACTAACAGACGAATCTTCATATATCAACGTCTGAGGAACATCTCGATCACAAACCTGTACTATAATCTAGAAAGGAATGTGAGAGCAAAGATGAGGTCCAGTTAGCACACCCCAATTAAAAAGGATGGTCTCATTACTTGGAGGAGGTTCCACGGGAGAAGGAGGAATACCCACCGGCATGGTAGAGTCAGTATCAACGAGAAAAATGTGGGTAGTATCGAGTTTACTCTTGATTGGGAGAGTAGGATTGATCGATGATGGGATCAAATCGACCATGCAGGCACTCTTCAGAGGAAGAGTGGGATTGATCGATGATAGGATCAGATCAACCACTTTGGCACTCTTCGGATGAAGGGTGGGACTGACTGAGGAAGGGACTGGATCAATCACTTGAGGATGGCTTGAGGATGATACTGGTGTGGCATGGGGACACCAGTAGGGCTATAAACTGGTTGAGATGGATAGTTGTAGATAGTAGGCCCTCCCGTGTACTGTTGTTATTGACTAATGTAGGTAGGATTAATCTATTGAGGAATGCTCATGAAAGGAGAAGAGAAACCTGTTTGGACCTAGGGAGGATAAACTGTATAGCCCATGGGAGGATAGGTCATTTGATTAGAATGAGGTGGATAAAAAATTATCCCTTGAGGGGGGTAAACAGTTTTTCCTTGAGGAGGGTAAAAAGTTGGCCCTTGGGGAGGATAATATTGTTGTCCTAAGGACCCCAAGTGGGATTCAAGACCCTCGATAAAGGTTTTCCAGAATGTAATCTAGAAGGATTAGGATTCGATATTCCTCCTTGTGGATTGGGGTATGATGACCCTCCTTGATATGGTTGATAAAACATACCTGCTTGAAGTGGTTCCTAGGATTTTGGAGGGTTTCTAGTGAAATAAGGTTGGCCCCCTATTGGCCCTTGACTAAGTTTTGGAGAACTTGGGTCATGTTTGAATTATTTTGGGACTTCGACAGGTTGGTCTAAGGCGAAGCGAAGATCGCAGGATCTCTGCACCTTCTTAGGGAATTTTTGGGTTTAGGGTTTATGTAATGGGTATGGGATTTTGACCCATGGGTTTACCCATGTTTAGGCCCTTTTGTAATGTATAAATAGAAATCTAGATGATATAAGTGAGAGAGTGTTATCGGATAAATCAGTAGGTGTAGACACTAATTGATCTCCCTAGATACACCTAGATCTAGAACAAAACACGCCAGAACATGACGCTTTCCTTAAGTCTTAAATATTGAATTTACTAACTAAAGAGGGATAGGTGACATACCATTTAAATGCCTCTTCCTCTCGCTATCACCATCCTAGCTCCATTCCAACACTCATACAATGATGATTCTGCAAAAGAATGCAACCAACCAAAGTGATAGTAATAACATAAACTCAATATAAACCTATGTATGTGATCAAGGAATCATACAATAAAACACAACAAGCTTTATAGGAAAGAATCATATTACTATATCATATTAAATGTGAAAGAGAGTTTACAACCATGGCCTTGATGTCATAAGGTCCCTTCCAACTGTCCTTCGTTCCCCACACACTTCTTGCTCCAAGGATTCCGAGACCATGGAACTGATAGCCACTCACAATCTATCTTGACAAAGAAAATCTCAAAGCCACTCTAACCAAGAGAACAATCCCAAGCCAAAAACAACTTATCCCTTCTCCATGAGAGCTCCTCTCCTTTTATAATCTGAAGAGGATAAGGTGAGGAGGTTAGGATGATCCCACTAAATCATGAAAGCAAGTAATATCCAAACCATTCGAATGCCACCTCATCATGGAAGTTTCTCCTTCTAGAAGATTCGAGAAAACGCTCATTTTTCCCACGTGTAAGCATTCTCACACCCTGCCTATAGAGAAGATTGCGAACTCCTCATGACCTAGCTATGATGCAGCCTAGGAGAATTAGGCATTCTCGCACCCTAGCTATAATGCATCCCACAAACTTCTTTTTTTATAGGGTTTTTACAAAGGAAAATGCAACTTCTTTTCTTAGGAAAAGTTCTTCTCCCTTCTCTCTTCAGGAACTCAGGCCACTGACCCCTCTGAAGGAAATAGATAGGTTTACATCATTAACGGTCATAGGGATGATGAAAATAATGTGTAACAATGAGACCTAGTGGAACCAGCTTAGTGCGAAGCTAGAGGCTTTGTGCATATTGTGTGTTAAGAGCTTGCAGAGCTAAGTGCAAGTGATTGTAAGAAGCTTTTGTGTAGATTGTAAGAAGGCTTTGTGCTTAAACCTAGCTCGGGGAAGGAGGATATGGTGAGGTGTGCACAGATCTCCTATCCTATGTGAAGTGGGGTTTTTGGGCTCTATGCATGTAAGAAGATTGACAGAAGATAATAAAGAAGAAGAAGAGTTGGTGGACATAACCCCACACTGGGGTGAACCACATATATCCTGTGTTATGGTTGCCTTGTGCGATTGATATGATTTATGCTTAATTTTGTTATCTTTATGTATGTTAAATGCATCTGATATAGTACCTTAGTTCCTAGTGATGTGAATGAATGCTAGATATGATCTGTTTTTATGTACTAAATGCTTCGAAGTGTTAGATATTGTTGAATACTGCATTTTTTTGTAATTAGAGTTTGAATATGCGATGTAAATAAGGGTTAAATGATAATGAATGTTAACTTCTAAGTGCTCTATTCAGGTATTGTAATCACAGATTTGTGTCCCATATAGGTTACATACATCTGAGTCCTGCAACCCCCCTTGCCTATACCTCGGGTGAGACTTCATCTGCTTCGCAAGTGTTGCCAAAAGGGCTAGTAGTTAGGGTTTTGTTGGTGTGCTATTGAAGCGTTGAACCCTGGGTCTGCCCCTGTGCTAACAAATGGTTCTGTTGTCGGGACTTGAAACTGTGACTGCTAGGAACTTAAGAAAAGAGAAATCTCTGTGCATAGATTTGTTGCCCTAGTGCACAGTATTCTACTTGACTTGCGAAGCTCAGTGCTAGGAAGAGAAGTTTGATCTGAATAAAATAGGTAATATATTGAAGCTTTGTGCTCTGATAAAGGTAAGATAAGTGAAAATTTTTATTTCGAAAGAATGGATCTAGGTATGTTTAATAGATTTGGTCCTAGTTTGAAAACTAGGGTACAACTAGAAGAAAGAAGATTTTATATGAATAGATCTGATAGAAATAATGAAAGATATGTTATTCCTATGCATAGAAAGAATTGTTGGACTAACAAGTGGATGCAGGATGCTAGAAAGAATTTTTTGCAGACCCACCACTGTGATCCCAGTGCGCAGTACAGGAAAGGTTGGGGATCATTCAAGAGAAAGAGAGGATTGACTCTTTGTTATAGTTGTAGGAGACTGGATCATATTGCTAAGGAATGTTCTGGTAGAGGTCCTATTTTCCTTTATTGTAAAGATACTAGACATGAAATTTTGGATGAGGAAACATAGGTGAATATCATGATAAAAAGAACTTGGGAAATTTTGGGAAAACCTGCTATGGTTCCTTCATTGGAAGGAATATGATTATTTAGAGCAAAGATGATAACCCTATGTGGAAGACTTACCTAGACAACTATGAGTTCTTATGGAACTGCGACAGAAGAATAATTTGAGATCATTAAATTTGTTGAGAACAAAACCCCATTTGTTATTTTGCTAGGAAACACCTGGATTGAGAAAGATTAGATACAAAGGAAATAGGAAAAGGAGGATCTAGAATAGAAAAATAAACAACTAAGAGATTTCATGGCTAGGAGAATAATGCACTTACTGGAAGAACAAGAGGACCAGTCGAAGCTACTGAGGACTAGAGATCTAGACATCGAAGTTGAAAGAACACATGAAGACTTGAAATACCTATTTGTACAAGAAAGTAAAGCACCTAACCCAGAAAGAGAAGAAGTATTACTCTTAGAAACTATGAAATACCCCCCATAGCATGAAGTTACTATGCCAAGAGGAGATAAGAACAATAATGAAAAGAGGAAACTAGTTACTCAAATCACAAGAAAGAAAGACCGAAAGCTCAGCAAGAAGAAAGCAAAGTTAGAAAAGTTACAACAAGTTCCAGGGAGGACTTCGTAGAAAGAAGGTTTGTAGAACTGGAACTTCGTCAGGATATCAGAACAACATAAATTGGCACTTCACCATGATGAAGAAATATGACTGTTGGAGACGTCCTGATTGTTAGAATGACGCTCCAGAACAGCTAGAAACTTAGTTATTTCCAGAACGTTCACCATTGGACCGTTGGTACCGCACCACAACAAATGAAATTGAATTGATTAAGGCATTCCTACCCATTGGAGGGATCCTTTACGATGATTTATATTTATCCCATCGAGCATTGCACCATGGAAACTTTTTCCAGTTGTGATTATTGGAGCTGATTATTACCGCACCATGATTATTGAGGCTTCGCCACCCATGTTGTTACAATGAGTGTTTGTTCACTGACCTAAGATATTAGATCTCGAGTGTGCATGTCAAACGAAATTAGCACAGTATAAAAAGTCTTCGAATAGATCCTAATAGACATCATGGCCAAGAAGGTGATGTCCGCAGGCATCCAAGCCTCATCGACGAGAGGAGTGAAAGCATCCTCATCGACTGCTCGTGGATCTGGACCATCCCAATCCATGACAGAGAAACAAATGAAGCATTATGATGACTTAGTGAATGCGAAGCTCATCCCATCTATCCTAGCCAACTACATCCCGCCTCTGGATGGTGCGGTGAGTCATGATAGTGTCCCAAGGGACTTCGACTACATAGTCATCACTGCGTACCTCCCGAAGGGAATACGTGCAGTCAGACCATAGTTGGAGAGGATTCAGACATTGAAGATCAGTGACTATAACTTAGGAGACCGCAAGAAATATTACATGCTCACACCATACAAGTATTTGACCAAGACAAAGGGGAAGAAGTCAAAGATCATCCCCTAGCTGTGGACCATGGACATTGCGAGGTCCACCATCATGAACGTAATGAAGATACCCCACTTTGGAAGGAACCATGAGGTTAACACATGTGTTAAAATCCTATTTTTGTGCTTCCATGGTGGTTACCTATAGTTGGACAAGCATATCACAGTCGATCCGACACTGATCCATCAGATCACTAGATTAAGCATGCAAGGACCAGACCCACAAGACTTTTATCTAGGGAAGGTTGTAGATCACGCCCTGGTGCAGAGAATTAGAGATACCTATGGCAATGTGGAGAAGGGGAAGTGAGGCTACAAGGTAGCCTCCATCCAGAATGGCACAATTTGCCTAGCCTACTAGTTGATCGCCAGTAAGATAGTAAGGAAGAATAGACCCATGCAAGTCACAGGGTTCTTTGTTGACCTCGAGGGAAAATGCATTGAAGGGCTACAAATGAACTAGGTGAGCTACCTCTTCAACCATTTAGATCAAGACTGCCGTGAAGCTCATGATCAAGGCTATGATTTCCATTTTATTTGCCTGTTGATCCTCATCACCTTCATTGCTTGGGAGATGTCGAAAAGGTGTGACCTTTCATGAAATTGAGCCATCTGAACCCTTAGCTACGAAGTTCACTACACTCTAGTATTCGAGCAACATGGCTAAACAATGGTAGTCAAACGCAGTGTTCCACACCTATTACCTGCATTTGAAGAGGGCTATTGAGTCTTTCCCTCGTATGACACCAAACACCCTAGACAATTTCAGGCCAATTATGAAGTTCCCCATAGATAGACATTTTATTTATATCACTGCGCGTGGAGATGAACATAAAGAAGAGATTCAATCCTACTACAATCTCATAGCGGAGGACTTGGAAGAAATAACTAAGGAATGGTTTGCAGAGCTCCTTATACCAGTCGACCAAGAGGAACTGTTTGACCCCGACCTCATTGGAAGTCCTATGGTCACTTGTGAAGAGTATGATGCACCCACCAGTAGCAGGAAGAAAAAGAAGGAATATGTACAGGAAATAAACAACACATCATAAGAGACTACATCAGATTCACCTAGTAGAGGAGGAGATGATGAAGTGGACAAAGAAGAGAAATAAGGGGAAGAAGACAAGCAGAAGCAAGGCTAGGTAACACCACCTAGGAACCCCCTTAATGAGGCAGAGGCATCCAAGAAAAGAAATGTTTCCCCAACGAAACCTACATCGTGGAAGGAGTCAAAATCTAGTAAACCCAAGATCTAGATTGTGCTCACGATGGATGACATCGACCTCATCATCGTCACCGTATCAGAAGATATTTTATAGCGCAATGAAGAAAAAAAAGAATCCATGTATGATCGCATTGAAGCATAGCTTAAAGGTGAAGGATCATATTTTGTTACTAAGAGGGGGGGTGAATCAATGATAGGACAATTATATCAATTTTTACTTATTAATGCAAAACAGAATCTTAACACAGTATTTTATCGTGGAACCCAAATGGGAAAAAACACAAATTCTTTTCTATTAACTGCAATTTGTTTTACATGTTACATAGGAGGAAGATGTAGCTCCTCTTTGATCAGCACCAACTGATCAAGATGCACCCACACCCTGGTTTACCAACACCAAATAGTAGGAGGCTACAACCCCCTGTTTAGTCAGCTACAACTAACAAGTAAGCACCAACTCCCTCTAGAGGCACCAACCTGCCCTTGCACCACCCAACCACCCTTAATGCATAGGTATTATCTTTTCTTCCTGGAATCTGCTTCAACTTTTGATCTTCTTTTCTAGACTATAGAGACACTTTCTTCTCACCACTTTTTCTCAATTATATACTCTTCAAACGAGTGTGAAATTTAAAACATCGTGTCCCTTTATTTGAACCATTGTACCTTTTCATTTAAAATGATAATTAAACTTTACTTAATATTATTTTTCCTTTTTATTCATTATTCATGTTTTTCATGATTTATTCTCTTTTAATCATGACTGTGTATCGGTTCATTATACCGTAAAGGTTTTTCATAAATTGATCACAGTCATCGATCAATTTAATCCTTTATACTCGATATCAAATCTATTTTACTTCACAGAGACCAGATTCCATGGAGGTTCTTCCTTCAAGCCATTTCACATGACCATGCATTATAGAACCACTGGCTCAACAATTTTGGCAACGCATTAAACTCTACAATGTCAAACCTCTTTACAATATGACCAATGGCGGTGACCTCATGCTTAAGGAAATTTAAACCAAATGAGCGTTTGAGCACTTCTCAGTTCAACGACCACGATTCGTCCTCCTAATGAGATATACGGTTGACGGGGTTTTGATGTTTAGACATTTGAGTCTTCGTGACTTCACACTTTACTAAATTCATGATCACAAAATTGTCGTTATGTTCGGATGGCTCATATTACCCACTGAGATGGATGGCTCACGGATTTTCAGCTTTTTGTCCTTTGGGACTTCGAGACACTGTTCCTTACAAAAATATCATTTGCGATATCACCGATATGATCAGTCAGTTCACGTCTCTTCCATGGAAGAGATCAATGGTCCACCTTAAACCTTAATCTGATCCCTATTTTCCTTAATCGAACGGTTGTGTCTTAATCAGGCGTTGAGATGTGTGGTTGCCGTGATTTTGTCGTTTTCAATCTGACACGTGTCCCTTTTGGAGTTTCGGCATTCAAGACTTTCGGACTATAGTGTATTTTCTTAGTGGTGAAATATCCCGAAGTAGGACTCTTGAAGTAACGTAAACGCTTACGTCACTTAATGATGTGTCACTAGCCAATTGGTTGCCACATGTCATACATATTTGTGATTTTCACGTGCCTAAAATGATGTATCAAATTGATACTTGTTAGTGTCTTATTGTGCCACATGTCCTTAGCTGATGTGGTTTGCTGACATGGTCTTTCAACATGTCTTGATGATGTGGTATTCTATGTCCTTTTTCCTTGGTTCAAATCCAACGACCCTCCAATGCTTTCAAGATCCGACAGCCCACGATTCTATCACGATTTTGCATTTCACTATTTGTAAGGTTAACACTTCCTGTCTTTGAMTTTCCAATCAGCGAAGTGCTAAACCAACACCATGTGTCCTCTGGCTCAATGGCMAGGATTCTTTCTCGATCCAATGGTCTAGATTGGATCGTGAATTCGCGATTCATTATTTCAAGAAGCATGATCCATTGATCCATTCTCTCAACTCACAATCTTCRAATTCCTGAAATCTAGTATGCCACTCTCGTYAGATCRATGACCCACATCGCTTCTCCTRATTGACAGTCCTTATCTTATCATGATTTTGTGTTTCAATATTTCAAAGGTTAGAGCACCTCCCTTCTTTTGACTCCTGATTTCCCGATATTCGATATTCCACTCTTTGTCGGATCGACAACCCACATCGCTCCTCCTTTTTGGCTTTGGATCTAAAAATCCACATCACTCCTCCTCCCGAGCTTTGGAGTTTGAATGAGTTCAACACTTATCCTCCTTGCAGATATGTTGGATCTAACAAACCACAACTATTTGTTCCTATTGTCTCCAGCAATCTCTACCATCCATCAAGATTATCGATGGATCCTTTCTCTGAACTCGATGCTATCCCTTATGATATTAACTCATTCGAGTATTCACTTCTCCTGTTCTCTCTTTCGATCTTTGCACACTGTTGACATATTCTTCTTACTAATATACCTATTTGACATCAATGACAATCTCAACTTTGGTAATTAATCATTAACAATAGATCATCAATTTGATTGTTGACATCAATGACAATATGTCCAACAATCTCCCCCTTTGTCATTGAGGGAAACACACTAACTTCATATACAAAACTCCCCCTCTGATGATGCTTTCCTTTTATGAAATTTCTCTCCCCCTTTGACATCAATGGCAAAGGTTTTCTTCTCCTATGATCTGTCTATATAGTTGCTTCTCTGACCAATGGTAAGGCCTCCTGCAATCAATCTTTTTTATGTCATAACTGAATAACACCTTTTTTTGTTGATTGCTATCTCCCCCTGGATATGTGCCAACTGATGCATTATTTCCTTGAGCGATTTAGGTAGGAAGAAGGATTACTCCCAATTTTTGTCTGAGATATTCAAATACATCTTTTCTTAAGGGTTTTGTAAAAATATTTTCCACCTGTTCTTGTGTTGGAACATATTCCAATTTTATGTTCTTGTTTTCAGCCTGATCTCTTAGATAGTGGTATTTTATGGGAATGTGTTTTGATTTTGAGTGTTGGACTGGGTTCTTAGAGAGATTTATCGCGCTTGTATTGTCACAGTGGATAATTGTGGGTTATTCAAATACTATTTTGATGTCTTGTAGTGTTTGTTTCATCCATTCCACTTGTGTGCAACATTCTGCTACTGCAATATACTCAGCTTCAGTGCTAGACAAAGATATTGAGGACTGTTTGCTTATCCAAGCAACTAGTGATTCTCCCAAAAATAATGCTCCTCCACTCATACTTTTTCTGTCATCTATACTTCCTACCTAATCAACATCTGAATATGCTTTTAATGTGAATGAGTCCTTGCTAGGATACCACAAACCAAGATCTATGGTTCCTTTCAAATATATAAATATTATTTTTATAGGTTGAACATGACTCTCCTTTGGTTCTGCTTGGAATCTAGCTACCATCCCAACAACTTGCTTGACATCAGGTCTAGAAGTTGTTACATAGAGCAAACTACCAATCATTGATCTGTAGTATCTTTTTCTACAGCTTTGGACTCATCATCCTTGCTTAGTTTTCATCCAACTATCATAGGCGTACTAATAGGTTTGCAATCCTCTAAATGGAATCTCTTAAGCATATCCTTAACATATTTAGACTTATGGATAAAAACTCCCCTTTTGGACTGTATTATTTGTAGTCCAAGGAAGAAATTTAGTTCACCAAGTATAAACATTTCAAATTCTTGCTGCATCTTTTTAGCAAAGTCTTCACTCATTTTTATTTGATTACTACCAAAAATGATATCATCAACATACACTTCCACAATGATCAAGTTATTACTATCAATTTTGAAATAAATATTATTGACTGTTGATCCCCTTTTGAGGCCTTGTTTTTGTAAATAAGAGTCTAGCCTTGCATACCATGCTCTGGGTGCTTGTTTTAATCCATAGAGTGCCTTCTTTAATTTGCAAACATAGTCTCTTTTATTGGTTATTTGAAACCCATATGGTTGCTCAATATAGACTTCCTCTTCTAAATTTCCATTGAGAAATGCTAATTTGACATCCATTTGGTACACTTTAACTTTTCTGTAGCTGGAAAAAGCTAAGAACATCCTAATTGCCTCTAATCTGGCTACAGGTGAAAATGTTTCTTCATATTCTACTCCTTCAACCTAAGCATAACCTTTTCATACTAATCTAGCTTTGTTCCTGATTACTTTCCCATCTTCATTCATTTTATTTTTATATACCCATTTAGTTCCAATGACATTTTTATCTTTTGGTCTAGGAACTAGTTCCCAAGTTTGATTTCTTTCAATTGATCCAATTCTTCATTCATATATTTAACCCAGTTCTCATCTTTACATGCCTCTTTGATTGAGATTGGCTCAATATGTGAAAACAATGCTAATTCTGTTTGATACAAAAATTATCTTCTTGTTTGCACTCCATCATTCATATCTCCAATAATCAGTTCTTC
>JASDQU010739976.1:49875-63185 GCA_032191745.1 Picea mariana
CTGAGAATGTAAGCTGAGTCTTGCATATAGAGCTGGTGCTCTTGTAGAGTTGTACTCTATTCAGTTGTTGTTGATAAACCCACATATTGTAGTCCGTAATAAAAAGAAAATTGTACATACATCTTGTGTTCTTTGTGTCCATTGTGATGATGAATTGATTAATGATACATTGCTGATATATGTTGATGATATGTGCCTACATCTAACTGGTTATAATTGACAGCAATGGGTAATGAATAAATGTTGAATGCTAATTGATGAGTTTTTGTGCAAGAGGAAAGTTTTGGGAAAAAGAGCCCCACACTCATTCACCCCCCCTCTAAGTGTGGTAGGTGTGTCCATCAAGCACCTCCTCCACACTCCTACTCATAACATGGAACAATAGGTGGTTATTGAAAAAGTGAACCCTCTTCCCTCCTTCTCTTAAGTTTTTGATAGCTAGTATTAGGGTTAGGGTTGGTTTGGAATTATGGTGCATTAACATGGTCTCCACTTGAACATATGGGGATTATTTGGACCATTATCTTTTTAGGGCCCAAAATTTCTCATACAAAATCTATTTTAGGTGTAAAATAACTCCTTGGAAAGGCCTCGATGAGAAGAACAAATGTTGTCAAGGCTTAGGAAAGACTTTGGAAAACCCTAGTTATTATAGGGCCAAAAAACACTATTTAGGGCCTCAAAAATGCATTGAAAGTTGATGATCTGAATTTGACAAGATAAACACCATCCTTGAGATGTCCCGAATTCTAATTTCTCCCATATAGAGCATCAATACATTCATATGGTACATGTGAAGATCCATTTTGGATCAAATTTATATTTCAGATTTATCCCTAAGGATGAAGGCTCATAAGAAATAGATTCAGGAAGCCTCATGGTTGAGGTGAAATTTATGAATTTACAATAAAAGTCAAATTCTCAAAATTTCAACACTTGAATTGAATATCCTAATGAGAAAATGAAATAATATTGCATGAGTCCTCTAAAAACTTCTAAAAATTATTAAATGCATTCTCCTCTACTAATCTGAGTTCAAATTTGTTTACAGGGATAAATTGTGTTGGAATATTTTTTAATACTAAGAGGGGGGGTGAATCAATATTATCCTTTTTCAACAATTTAAAACCACTTAAACATTAATTTTATCAAATCAAAACAAAATATGAACAAAAAGATACAGTATGCAAAATCTAATGTGAAAAACCCAACTTGGAAATAATCACAACTGTTCTTTTTATTTTTAATAATGATTACATTTAATTCATGAGCTCCAACTCAAAAAGGAAACACCAATTCTTTGTTTTAATAGCACCGACTAGAAGGAGGTTGCAACCCCTCTAGATTTTACCAGCACCGGCTAGAAGGAAGCATTGACTCTCTAGATTCTTCAACTACAACTGAAAATATGTTACAACACCTTGGTTTACCAGCTTCAACTGAAAGGAGGCTACAACCTCCTTTGAAGGCTCCAACCTGTCCTAGCACCACCCAACCTCCCTTATTATGATAAGTACTTCAATCTTCATATCTTTAAAATCTTTCTTTGGATTACACTGCATATCGTCATTTACTTTCTTGACCTATGACACTGTTTTGATCTTCGCCAATATATAATTGTCACTCCCTGAATGATGTTTTATTGTCATACCCCAAATGATATCCATATGAATATTACATTTCACCCACATCTTCCTTTTTTCTCATAACCCTCTTCATTATATATACTTTTCCATAAGCTTTATATGAAAAGTCATATTTTTTTTGAAAAGTCGTGACCTTTTTAAATAATAATTGATTTTCCCCCCTTTTAATTTTTAATTCACTTTTTACCTTATCATGGGTAAATACCACCATGGTTTGCACATATGTGCATTTTCACCTTTCCCCTTTTTCTTCTACCTTTTTCTTCAATCCAATTTTACTTTTACCTTTTTCTTTAATCTAATTTCACTTTTACCTTTTCTTTATCCCACTTTCATATTTACTCCTCTTTTAAGTAAACTCCACTTCAACCTAACTTTTCAACTTTTATTATTTATTAAAGTTATATTTATATTTAATCCACTTTCATTTCCAATTTTTCCTAAACTTCGTTTCCATTTAACTTTTCCACTTTTATATTTATTAAAGTGATACCAAAGTCATATTTATATTTAATCACTTACTAACCTTTGACATCAAATACAATTTATTCAACAATTGACTTCTCGAGTGGATTTAACCATTGGTGACTACTAGAAATTGTTTGGGTTTGAAGAGTCGTCCAACTTCGGCTTAGCAAGAATGACGACCAAAACTTGCTACGAAATATCGTCTACCATGTTGATATGACAGACTCAAGGGTTCTCGGTGTTGCATCAAAAAATTTCCCTTCAACCACACTATGAATTGATAGTGCACGAGAAAGTATTCAAGAGCGCGACTCGCCAATATTTTTTCCAGTTCACCATAGTCCTATCTCAACAGAATATACAATCACCAAGACAACTTGAAATTTCTAGACCATGTAATCCACCGATATCTCTTCGAGTTCAACATGACTAGCGTACTAGACTTCGTCCTCCATAACCTCGGTATTGTCTCATGGGGTTTTACATTTCCATCATAGATGAGTTGCATCCGCCCGTCCCTTGTAGTTATTGTTATGCATCGCTCCAAGCAATTGAAGCATATATACTCCATCCAAAACAACACCATGGCATATGGATTTATCAATATAACGAATTTGACCTTTCTACATTCGTGAAGTGCACCTTTGTAAATCAACCATGATATGGTCCTCCTACTATCCGACACATGGGATCCTTATATTATAAGCCACGATCCTCCTTCTATCCGACTTCTTCTTCTTCTTCATAATCGTCAATTGCTTTTCGCTTCAAACTCTATAGTGGGCCTTCTCGATGATCATCTCTAGGTGTATGATAAGAGTAATGCGACTCTAATTCTGTCACCAATCGATGAACGATTGCCAATGTCTTCATAAGTCAACACCCTTGCTTAAATCCGACACACAATTTCCTTTCCTAAAATCTTGATCGGTGATTTTTATGGTAATTTTCTGGTGCCAATGATACATGCGAATTATGTATGTATGTAGAATCGATCATGTAATTATAAAACAATTGTAACGAATTATTCCTTCTTAGCACCATTTTCCCTTCGTAGTGAATACCAAATTCTGAATTTTTCTCAATAGGTGATCCCATGTACTGCGTTCTTGTAACTCAATGATCCCCTGTATTTTTGTACTGTGTTCCTGTAACTCAACGATCCCCTATATTTCAGTACTACGTTCCTGTAACTCAATATTCCTATAGCTTTCACTGCAGTTCCATGTCATCCATCACCATGGTACTTCTTGTCTTCATGTTCACATCAATGCCAAACAYGATATTTCCATCAGATWAATGGTTTCATTTTAAGGTTCCCCCCTTCTATTGAAGGAGAACCAACTTAAAGTGAGAAGAAAGGTTTTTGGGGTGACAATAGGAAACATCCCAACTACCCCTAGGGTTGCACTTTATTTTCACTAGGAAATTCTTTCCTTACAAAAGTTGAAGGGAGTTTGGATAACTATAAGAAATAAGCACTACAACTTTACTTACCTCCTCTCACTTCGAAGTTAGTGCTTGCTAACTTCAAGGGGGCATCTCTAAGTGATTTTAAGAGTCAAATTTAGGTCAAAGAATGGTTAGTAAGAACTAAAAGTGAAATGAAAGCTTGATGGACTAGAATAAATCTACAATTAATTATATAAAAAACAAGCTAAATATATCCTAAATGATGGAATTTTACATGGAAAACAATGTAGAAAATTAACATTAAGTGTGCGCATGAATCCCAATGCAAATATATGCTAAAACCTCATTGTTTATAATATAAAATAATAACTAAAACAAGTTGTAATTAATTATAAGTGTTGTAAATGCTTAAAAATTAATGTGAAATTTTGTAATAACTACAACAAGTTGTAATTAATTATAAGTGTTGTAAATGCTTAAAAATTAATGTGGGATTTTGTATTTTTTGTTTGGAAATCAACCTAATGTAATTATAAAATTAAATGCCTAATTTAATGCCAAAAAAACAACAAAAACAACAACCTATTAGGACTTTTTTTTAAAAACTTTAAATGCAATTAGATGTTTTTGATGTTTTTAATACCTCTGAGTGCACAAAAATTGAGGAAAAAATTCCTCTCTTTTGCATAAAAAAAGTAATCTTGTTATTTTATAACAAATTTTTTATAAAAACAACTAATATGCCTACTTCCATATGCCTACAATGACTAAGATGCATTAAAATCGAGGTAAATTGATAATTTTGCTCTTTTATGAGTGAATTAACTAGTAACTTATGGAGTTGAAATATGAAGGAAATAAAATTAAGGTGAATGATAGTATTCAAATCCTACTACTTGAATTCTACAAAAGAAGAAAATAAAAAGTTAGTAAGAGTTTAAGTATAATAGAAATTCTTAGACACGAAACATAAACGATAATTCTTAAGAAAATGTTTGAATGTTTTTATTACTAAGGGTTGTATGATGAAGAAAGTTCATGATAGGTATAGACAAACTAATAAATCTTCAATATCTCGGGGCAGCCAAGATGTACAATTACTCTTCTACAAGATACGATAGGTATACGCATGATGTTGCAAAGTCATAATCCAACTATCACAAGTACTTGATGTTAACTCTCAATCACACTCTCTCAAGAAATGAATAATGGAATAAATGAAATGTATAAGATCATAAGAATAAACCATTTCTCTCAATCACTCATGTTTGAGCATTAATAGGTTAGAAATATTAGTTCCCTCCAAGCCTATAGTTGGGGTGGAGGGTTTGATCTTGCCTTATGCACAAGAATTTACCCAAATTGAACCATCTATCCCCATCTGGATCAGTGCATATGGTGTCCACCTTATAATTATGCTAGGGTAGATCTGTAAATGAATCAATAGGACTAAACTTGTTGCACTTTCCATTTGGTGATAGGAACTACCTTACCTAATCAAATCTTTGGTAAGGAAAGGGTTGGGGATGTTTTGTCCTTAGCACATCTTTACTGCATCGACTTAACTAAATGAATAACTTCTATATTTCACATGTATAATTGGTTGTGGTTGGTCCAATTATTATACTAAGTAAAACAAACAAATTCTCTTGCTTTCTATTTCCTTCGATGACATTATTCTATTTCTTCCTGTATTTCTTTCTATTCTGATTATTAAATTAAGTAAATTTCTCTTGTTTTTCTTTATTGATACTCATTGCCACATATTTAGCTCAATGTTCCTTATTGCTACCTACAACAACTTGATTATTTACCTAAATCCATATTTATCTTTCTACCTTACGTAGACTGTAAGAGTGGACCGACACCCCCTCTTTCATTTCCTTTCTATTTAACCCCACTCCAGATTTCTCTTGCACAGATTTAATAACTTGTATATTGTTGAAGGCTACATTAAATTGTGACATTATAATTTTTTTACATAATAAACCTTTTCTTGTTAATTTTTTATTTTTACCTAGTTGGAGAGGGAAAGACCAACTATTTATTGTTCCAGTTGGACCTTGCTAATTTGTGTTATTAACCATGGGGAAAGGTCTTTAGGTAAATAATCGGTAAGTTGGACCTTTCCCCCTTTCTTTCTTTTCACATAGTAGGCAAGAACACCTTATTATTTAATTAGGACCTTGAAAACTATGTTATTTACTAGAGGGTAAAGGTTTTTAGGTAAATAATTAGTAAGTTGGACCTTGCCCCCACCCCCCCCTTTCTTTTCATAAATTAGGAAAGACCTTATGCAAACTTTTTACTCCTAATTGTGTAGGCTTAGAGATTACAACTAATTATAACTCAAACCTCCTTTTCTCTTGAACATGTGAATGTGTAGTGAAAACCTTTACCAATTGATTATAACCCATTTTTTACATCGACAAGACCATTATTAAGTTTAACCTCATTAGGGAAAGTATTATAGTGGCAGGATGGGAAATAATGGGGTGGTCGGATCTTGCTCTTTCTTTACTTGGATAACTAGTGGAGAAAAATTCATGTACATGTTAACCCCAACATCTAGGGGTAACTAAAGAGATCAAGTCTCGAGGCCCATATGTAAAAAACATGGAGTGATGAGAGTTGGATGAATAGCATAGACCATACAACCCCTCCTCTCCACCACATCGGTATGGTCCACGTGAAGGCGACAAGTCTTTCTTCATGAGGTAACTAGTCAAGTTTCATGGTGAGTGTGATTTTAATATTTGAGGAATTTGAATGAGTTTCAAAGGATTCCTTTTGATTATCTAATGTTTTCTTGGAAGTTATACATTTTGCCTCATTTCAACTTGGTGGTTATCTTGGTATCTTAGTAAGTGTTGTCACTCCCAGGGAAAATGGATTCTATAGGGCGATCTTCTTGAAGATCCATCGTACCAGTCCTGACCATACTTACCACTTTCCATCATAATTTCCTTTGGTTTCCTCACCTTTTGGGTCTTCGGGTTATATGTACCCCAAAAATGCTTGTTGGTCAGGCATTTTGGATATAATTTTGAGAAAAATCCTAAGTATGGAGGATATGCACAACAATAGAAGAAAGAAGATAAGGTAGGAGAAGAGTGCGCAATAAAGGCGCATTTAGGATTGAAGTGCGCAATAAAATCATACTTGGAAGATAATAAAGCAGGAGAACAAAACAAGAGAATAAAGCAGGAAGATAAAGTGGGAGAAAAGGAAGGACATCAATTCAGCATGCAAAAGCAAAGAGACATGCAAAAGCAAGAAGAACAATAGTCAGGAATGCAAAAGCAGCATGCAGACGCAAAATCAGGAAAAGCACGACCGAACAACGAGTGAACATGAGTTTTAATGATTCAAAATGAGTTGTAATTGGGTTTTGGGGATAAACAAGTAGGGTTTTAAGCCCTAGCTTCATGTATAAATATGTAATGGGTCGGGTAGAATAAGTGTTGTTGTTGTTGAAGTCAGGATTTTGAGAGGGAGAGAGTAGATTGAGGATGAGAGAGAGTCTATGTCTGAGTGGAAAAGGAGAGTTGCAGAGAGAGGTTTGCACAACAGAGCAGCTAGGTAGGGTAGGGATTGGTAACATGATATACCTATTGTAAGTGCGGTGCGCAATCCTGAGACGATTGAAAAAAGAATAATAAAGAAGCCAATTGTTGTGTATGTAGCCCAAAGTTGGGTGAACCACGTTAATTAATGTGTCTTCTTTTCTTTTTATGTGAGTGATTATGGATGTTCTCTTTATGCATGTTAGACTAGATATGTTTATTATATGATCAATGCACAATAGTTATGAATGTTAGTGAATAGTTTATGTTGCAATCTGTTGTATAATGGTGTTATATAACTAAATTTACCAAGTAATCAAAGAATAACAAACACTTGATAATGCATACAGAGTAGATAAGTAAGAATGGATAATAAGATCACCTCCCATCTCCTCACTACCACAAAAACTTGGTTCCTACAGCCCCAATAGATGCCTCAGGTGAGACTTCACCTACATGCATGTGATGTCGAAAGGGTCAGTGTCTGAAGGGTTTTGTTGGTTAGATAACTTTAACCTAGGGTCTTACAACCACGCGCCAACAAGGTTTATACCTCATTATCTTACGGGAAGAAGGGGATAAATTCTTAGAGGGGTTGTTGATGGCATTAAATAAAGAAATAAAGTTAAGTGAAGCTATGACTAAAACACAACGACACATAAAGGGAAAAGAAAAATCCAACCCATACTTGAGCTCTACCCCCCATTTGACATCGACCCTAAGTCCTGAGTTCGAATAAACACCTCATCTATAAATAAGGAATTTAAAATACCCCACTATAAATCAAAAACAAGGAATGTTATGCTTGAAACCTTTTTAAGGAGACTCACAAATCATAATAAATAAAAAGGAATCGTCAGGGACAAGGCAACTTAAGATGTCACACACCCTCTACCAAGGCGCCCATGGAAATGATATCATACAAGAGCTTGCATGTTAATGACCCCATGTCCAAATTTTTTTCCTATGAACCACCTCACATTCATTACATGGCTTAGATAGGGTCCACTTGGGAAACATCCCTCTACTTGGGTCATGGCACATCCAATAACTTACTTGGATAACCCTCCCATACTTAAATTTGGTAAATTGTATAAAGTCATTGAGCATGTGTGAAATATGAAAGGGGGGATCCAATGTTACTTTCTTGTGTGGTTCTTGTATTAAATATGATTTACTTGGCATGGTTCTATGACTGGTGGAACCTTGGAGGGTGTGCTTTGTTTGTCATTGTAGGACTATATTGATCACATCATTCATGGAGATGCTAAGCCAGTTGGGATCTTCATAAGGGCATAAAATCACATCAAATGGATGTTGTTTCCCCATGATTGGAGGGCATATATGATGAGAATTGCACCATTGGATGATGTCATGCCTCATGAGAGAGGCTTAGGATAATGAGACACACATGGTGTCACCCCCCATTGCCTGAGAATTTCATTATTTAACCATTACGTCATGCATACAGAGGCTTGGCGTGACATGCAGGGCGCACTTGGTGATGTTGTGGCACAAGGGTGGTGCCTTACCCCATTGTTTGCTTCATTTTCGGATGACAAGGATGACATGTCACCCTTGGGATGATGACACCCTAGCATTTGTAGGTTTATCATCCTACGATTTTCCTTTTGAGGATATGTTGGAGGCATTTTTATCATTATTTTGCATTATGTGGGATATTCTTACTGTTGACTTGGCTATTTTCATTGTAAAAAATGTTTTTGAGCCTAAAATTATGGATCTAATTGTAAATTGGACTTGGGATTCCTCTGTAAATAAGAGGCAAGTCATTTCATTTTCATAACTCATCATTGGAGACACTTATCTCTCTCTAAACATTTTCGCTCCACTTTCTTGTCTTCTTTTGCAAAAAATAAAAAGAGTGTGATTTGGCTTGGAGGCAATATTTTGTGTTTGAGGAAGTTCTCTCATGGATTGGAAGGTGTTTCTAGGGTTTAATTTGTGAAACATCTTGGTTGTAGGTGGTTTTTCTCTCTTCTACTTTGATATTTTGCATGTTGTCATTGTTCAAGGTTATCTTCAAAACCCTAAAAGCCCTAATTTTCCCTTGTTTCTTAGCAAAAGGCTTGGTTAAATATTGTTAAGACTCCTTTAACCCTAGTCCTATGTAGAATGAATCCCTCTAAGGATTGTTAATACTACCTTAAGGCATCATTCCATTTCCCTCAAGATCTTACAAAAGGTTATCTAGAAAGCAATAGAACATCTACAAGGAAATCATTGGGATTATCTTGCTAGACATCCTAGAGCAACATAAATCTAGAGATTGTTAAGATTCCTTTTGATCTTGTTTCCTATATTTTTCTTTGATCTTTTCCCTTATTGTGCTCCCCACTTTGACTCCATTTATCCTTTGAAGATAAGGCATTGGTTGCATTGATAAACATGATAATTGCTCTCTTGAAATCGTTCTATCTCGTATTGGATTGCTCATTTTCTAAGCAAGCTATTGATGCAAAAACGTTGTGTAATTGCCTTAATTTTCTTGTTGTTGTTATAAAGTAAAGCTAAATCCATTAGGGATGCATAAAATTTGCTGATAACTCTCAATTTACTTGCTAATTCATCGTGGAAGTTGTTGTCTAATGATTGTATATTGATCTATAAGTTAAGGGCTACAATTTGGCATATTCATTTCTTAATTTTAACAGTGATTTCTTGCCACTGTAGTAAAAGTTTGCTACAACCTTTAGGGTTGTTATATATTGTTGATAACATTTATTTTCCATCCCTTCTAACTGTCAAAACAATTGTTTAAGTATTGGATAATTATCTACTTGTTAATGGATTTCATATAATATCATTACTCGCTGATTTTGATGGTGAAATATTGTGGTTGTTTCATTCTATTCATTGTTGTTATAACCTTTAGTGTACTGAAATTTTATGACATCAAGGCTTACTTGTTGAGTTGGTAGCGGTTTTTGGGATTATTTCATGATATTTTTTCTTGGGATTGTCGTGCTAATAATGGTTTTGTAGGTGACATCCCAACTTACTGTTGAAATATTGAAACATATGAATGAACATGCAACAATGTTAACCAAAAGAACTTTACTAATCTAGCCTCATATCCATATAACAAGAAAAAATAATCATAACAAGAAAGAGAGAAGAAAAATGAGAGAATACAACATATATACGTGGTATAACCCCAACAAATGATTTATTATTTACAAAGAGAACACTTGTCATTGTGTCTCATGGGTCTCTCTTACCTCTTTTCTTTGCAAAAAAGGTTGTACAATTGATAAATTCACCCCCCTTTGGCAGATCAGCCTCCAAAGAATGCAAATCACTCTCTTTTTCATACAAAATGGAAAAAAAAAACATGACATGCAACAAGAAAAATGAAATATGTATGGAAAATAGAGGTTGTATAGTCAGTATGAGTAGTTGGGAGGATAGAGACTTTCAACGTTGGATAGATCGCGAAAATTGAACACAAGGAAAAAAAATCACCCAAAATGGCCTCCTGAATCAAACGTTATGAACTTTGGAAGACCTGGCTAGGTTTGGTAAAAAAACTAGGCCTAGTAAAAAAAATGGGTTCAATAAAATACCAAACAAAAAAACTTTAGGTTTGCCAAAAAATGGAAAAGAGATAGGCTAGGCTAGGAAAATTAATTAAAAAATGGGGAAATGGTGGTCGTTTCTAATGAACCAACAGTCGATCATGGTTGAAAGCTACATTTCATAGACAATGGTTAGATCAAATTTAAAAAAAAACATACACAAATGTGATGGATCTACAAAACAAGTGTTAGGGTTTTGATAAAAAGTCTTAATCTTGTAGCAGAGTGCCCAGATCTAAAGAGAAGACTTAATGGCTACTATATTTGATATGAAAAACACAGAGATCCCAAATAAATAAGAAGAAAACATTGTTGTAAAAAAATTACTAAAGGAGGTAGAGTATAGTAACCCACTTTGATACCATGTTGAAATATTGAAACATATGTATGAACATGCAATAATATTAAGCAAAATAACTTTACTAATTTAGCCTCCTATCCATATAACAACAGCAAATAATCATAACAAGAAAGAGACAAGAGAAAAAGGAGAGAATACACCAGATATACATGGTAAAACCCCCAAATGGGGAAACATCCACAGGCAGGAAAATAGTGTCCGCTTTATTCTTCAGAAATATCCAATCTTACACTTGAGAGCACCTCCAAGAGTGCTTTACCCTTTACAAAGATAAAACTTTTCATTTTGTCTCATGGATCTCTCTTACCTCTATTATATACAAAGAGATATGGAGGAATTACATCCCAGTAATACATGTGGGATAAATGTAATTTCATCTCTTTTTATAATGAAAGATAACAAGAGTGTTTTACTCCATGATGAATGTGGGATAACTCTCTTTTACATAATTTTACAACATAATAGACATTATTACTTTCCAAAGTAACATATTTCAACACTTATCTTCTTTCCTCTCCCAAACCTTCTTTCTTCAAGCACTGGCCACCTTATTCAAGTGATAAAAACATAGATCTTTCCAAACTATTTTCTCATTTCCCTCCATTCCCTTGAGATCACCCATGAAGCCTTCCTTGTCTTGGATTTATCCATCAATAAAATGAGGGGAGTATTTTCTAAGGTGATAGTGGTTCTTACTCCTAGTTGTGTCGCACTAGCGACGCTTGTGGTTGGCTTTGTCCAAGCGATAATTTGTGTGATAAATTTTTTGGTGTCATTGCTGGGGAGGATTCAAAATCCTTTCAGAACCCAAAATGACATTTGGCAAGACTTCCCCAAAGCATTTATCTATATCTTTCATGGTGACTCCATCAAGAAAAGTCACCCTCATACTTCTTATAAGTCTCATTTGAACTTGTCTAGCAAATCCACATTATGTGAACCCGAAGGAAGGTATATTATAGTCGTCATCTTGTATCCAAAATGGAAAATCGTCTATGGGTTGTTGGTCCTCACAAACCACTTGATATGACAGGAATCCAAGGATTTCCCCATGACATGCCAAAGAAATTTGGAAAATGGTTACCTAAATTCTTAGTAGATGATACCTTGTCCACTAAATACTATATAGACTCTTTTTGGGAAGATTTTTCTATCCGTGCATCACAAAATCAACATGAGAATGTGTGTATGAAACTTTTCTCTTCATCCTTAGTTGGAAATGCCCAGAAATGGTACAATAATTCCCCTCCTAAGACCATTACCGCTTGGGACACATTTAGGGACCTCTTCCTTGTAACATACCCAACCACTGGCAGGAAGACCAAGATACTTAAAATCACACTTCAAGAAATGATTTCGAATTCTGATAATAATTAAAGAAGCATGAAAGAATGTACTAGCCACACATGCAATAATGAAGATTCATGCTAGACTTAAAAATAATGATTAATCATGCCATGCACAACAATAACCAGCAAGCAAAAACATTATAAATAAATATCTCAGAGATAATAATAATACATAATAGAATATAAATATACAAAAAATGCAGAGAGCACTTATCATTACTTAAATTGTTCACCAATTGGCTGCAGACCAAGGACATTCCTCCCAACCATAGATGTTGTTGTTCCAATTCTCAACAACATGTCACCCTTGATCTAGGGTTATGAATCCACAAGAACAATTCCTAAGCTAACTCTACACACAATAGTTAGCTAATAGGATCTTGGGTTTTTCCCAACCACACGACAATCCTAATTTCCAGCTCTCTTTCCCTTCAGCCTACATAACACAAAAAAATGAACCCCTTTCTCTGCCATGAAGTCCCTCGGGCTGTTTCATTTCTCTCCAGGGCTCAAGTGCTACTGGTAAGGAAACCTAAATGCTAGAAACTCCAAGGATTATCACCTATGGAGAGTTCTTTCATAATTTCCATCAATCTCATGCACACAGACTTCTATTCCCTCCTGGAATAATAAGTAATTTCTCACAGCCATCTAGCAATGACTCTCTACCTCTAGCCATTTGTTTCCATGCCTAGACCAAGAGCACATGAATTAGAAAAAATGAGGAAGATGAGTGATTGAGATATTCCTCAAACAAAATCAGTGAAATAATCATTGACAATGAATGAAGAATCAAATGAAAGAGTGAACCCCCAAATAGCCCAAAGAGGGGTTTATATATTCACTCGAAAATCAAGAACCACATGGCCTTTCCCTAAGAAGTTCATGTAACTACTTTTCTCAATTAA